>AWOL01S0046143.1:17800-45858 GCA_000715115.1 Nicotiana otophora | reverse complement strand
CTTTATGACATCAAATATTATCTCCACCGCCTATGTGGGTCCAAATGGGACTGCCTCTGCAGTCTGGCTAAAATTCGCATATCTCCCTACTCAACGTTGTATTGAGGAATGATTTATTGTGTTGGAAACTAGACTTCGTGACCTTCAATTTGGTGGTTGGATCACCTTGTAACTCCTAGTATATTGGGAGAAAATCTTAGTCACATCAGACCTAAATCTGAATAAACATATTAACATAACTTGCGGTAATTGTTTTTGACTTTTGTTTTACAGCTTGCTTGACTTCAACACTTAACATACGACTATTATAAGATTTAAATACCTGATAATATGAAATTCGTAGCATGTTAAGAACTCGTAGTATTACTCAAAAATTAAGAGTTATAACATCAGCCCGTAACTCCAACGTATAGTTTGTAAGTCACTCCAAAATCTAGAAATTTTACGGAAATTTACTTGTTTCGATTCATTTAACCTCTAACCCTTCTGACTCTTACTAAACATAGTCAATATCACTTATAAACTTAGAAATAGCCTAGCTCTCCTAGCATACGATGACTAACTCACAACATAGCATGAAAATAAAAATTTCGGGGTGTAACATCCTCCCCCTTTAGGAACATCCGTCCTCGAATGTTGGGGAATACATGGAAGGGACCTAACTCTAAAGGGTTTTTGGAAATTTTCATAGAGTCTCCTATATAAATAGGACTACCCAAAACCTGCCAAGCAACAAGAAAACTCAATACATGCCTCATAGGGCCACTTAATACAACAAATCATATCATCAGGCCTCACACGACCATCAAACATCAAGTATCAGTGTTATAGATCGCAACTCACCTCATGCTCTCGTAACTTGGGCTGTAGTGGAATTATAATGTCTCAACTTTGATCACCACCTAACATAGAATAATGGGTAAGTCTATACTTAAATAAAATGGCCAAAGAAAACATATACTTGAATCATAATATTCAAGGACCTTCGGACTAAAACAAATGAGGATACATGGACCTCATTCTATATCGGCTTTCCACGTCATTTCCTCAATGTTCTTGCTCCTCCATAAGACTTTTATGGAAGCTACTTCTTTGGTCCTCTACTTTCAGACATATCAATTTAGAATAGCAACTGGGACTTCCTCGTAAGAAAAGTCCTCCGTAATCTAAATATTATCAACTAGTCTATCCTCCGAATGATTTTGTACGACCCAATGTATCTTGGGCTAAGTTTACCTTTTATGCAGAATCTCATAACACCCTTCATAGGTAATACATTCAAGAAAACCCAATCGTCAAAATGGAACACCAAATCTCGCTGTCGTACATATGAATATGAATTTTAACAACTCTAAGTTGTGAACAATTGCTTCTAAATAAGCTTTACTTTCTCTATGACCTAATACTCTAGATCAGGTCCAAGCAACTCTAATTCGCCCACTTTGAACCAACCGATAGGAGATCTACACTAATGCCTAGATAGAGCCTCCTAAGGTACCATTCTGATGCTCGAATAATAGTTGGTATTATACGCAAACTTAATGAGAGGCAAATGGTCGTCCTAATTTCCTCTAGAATCTAGCACGCATGCTCGTAACATATCTTCGAGCATCTGAATTGTACGCTCTACCTGACTATCTGTCTGTGGGTGAAAAGTTGTACTAATAGTTACCCATGTCCCCAAACTGTTTTGGAAGGACCTCTAGAAGTTCATTGTAAACTGGAATCCTCTATCAAATATAATAGATATTGGGACACCATGAAGTTGTACTATCTCAATAATAGACAACATTGCATAATCCTCGGCCACATAAGTCGTTCTGACCAGTAAGTAATGAGCTGACTTTGTGAGCCTGTCATAATCACCCACATAGAAACAAACTTTCAAGGCAAACCTGTGATGAAATCCATGTTAATCATCTCCCACTACCACATCAGAATCTCTACGTTCTATACGAGCCCGCCAGGCTTCTGGTGCTATATTGCTGACAATTGGGACACTATGCGACGAACTTGGCTATATCTCTTTTCATATCATTCCACGAGTGGACATCCTTGATGTCGTGGCACATCTTTGTCGACCCTATATGAATAGAATACCAGGAATAGTGTACCTATTCCATAATCTGGTCTCGTAGTCCCGTTATATCTGAAACACACAATCGAGCTCGATATCTCAAGACTCCATCTTCTTTAATCGGTGTCTTTTCATTCTGTTGGGCTTGTTCTCTAAAATGTAATATCATGGGATCTTCGCACTGCCACTCTTTTACCTCTCTACAAAAGATGATGCTATCTTGTTCTGATCGACAACTGCACCATTATTTGAGTATAACAATCAGACTCCCAAGCTCGCTAACTGATGCTGTTATCTATCTAATTCTCTTTTCTCGATCCCAAAATATGCTAAACTAACCATAGATCTGTGACTGAGGGTATCAACTACAAAATTAGCCTTACATGGATGGTATAATATCAACATCATAGTCTTTTAGCATTTCGTGCCATCACCTCTGCCGCAAGTTTAACTCTTTCTGTTTAAAGATGTACTGGAGGCTCTTATGATCTCTAAAGATGTCAACATGGACACCATAAAGATAATACCACCAAATCTTAAGTGTGTGCACAAGTGCTGCTAACTCTAGATCATGGGTAGGATAATTCTTCTTGTGCTTCCTTAACTGTCACGATGCATAAGCGATTAGTTTGTCGTGCTGCATTAAACCACATCCTATCCCGAGACTTGAGGCGTCATAATACACTACATAGCTCTATGAACCTTTAGGAAGTGTCAGAACTGGTGCTGACGTCAATCTATTCTTCAGATATTGGAAACTACGCTCGCGAGCATCTGTCCACTGCAACTTGGCTACTTTTTGAGTCAGTTTTGTCAAGGCTACTGAAAGAATAGATAAACCCTCTACGAGTCTCTTAATAGCCTTCTAACCCCAAGAAACTACATACCTCTATCGGTGTTGTAAGTCTGGGCTAAGTCTTCACATTCTATATCATATGTGTATTAACTCTTATGCCCTCATCAGAGACGATGTGGCCTAAGAATGCCACTGAACTTAGCAAAAATTCACATTTGGAGAACTTTGCATAAAGCTTATGATCTTGGAGCGTCTGAAGCACCGCTCGTAAATGATTCGCATTCTCTACTTCTGAACGTGAATAGACTAGAAAATCAATAAGTAATATTATGAACAGATCTATTAATGTACTAAATACACTATTCATCATGTCCATATATACCGATTGTGCATTGTTAACCCAAAGGATATAACAAGAAACTCGAAATGACCGTATCTGGTCCTGAAGGCCGTCTTAGGGATATCTTTCTCCCAAACTCTAACATGATGGTACCTAGATATCAAAATAATCTTCAAAAAGCATTTGGCACCCTGCAATTGATCAAATAAATCATCAATTCACAGGTACTTGTTATTTGTAGTGACTTTGTTCAACTATCGATAATCTATACACATTCTGAGCAAGCCGTCTTTCTTCGCATAAACAATAGTGGTGCACCCCAAGGTGTGGTACTAGGCCGGATGAACCCCTTCTCTAACAAATCTCTTAGCTACTTTTTAATTATTTTAACTCGGAAAGAGCCATTATGTAAGGAGCGATGGATATCGATTGAGTGTTTGGAAGCACATCAATGCCGAAGTCAATATCTCGCTCAAGAGGAATACATGGAAGCTCGTCTGGAAATACATTTATATATTCATTCAACGCTAGAATAGACTAAAGAGTTGGTGATTCTACATCTGTATCTCTTACTCGAACTATATGATAAATACAACATTTAGAGATCATCTTTCGTGCCTTGAGATAGGAAATAATCCTATCCTTAGGCATCGCGGCACTACCTTCCCATTCTAGGACTGGCTCCCCCGAAAATGGAATCAGACAATCTTTGTCCAACATTCAACATTAACATAACACGATGCTAGCTAGGCCATGCCCATAAACTTGTCAAAGTCTATCATTTCTAATTCAACTAAATATACTAAGGTCTGACGGATACATTCATTACCGCACAACCCCGATAGACTTTTGTAGGAATAAAAGCTTCACCAACTGGTGTAGACATAATGAAAGGCTTACTTAACAGCGCAAGTGCCATACCGAACTTCCCGACATAAACATGGAGTGACATACGATAAAGTAGACCCTGAATCTATTAAAGCATATACATCATATGAACACACAGTCAAAGTACCTATCACGACATCTGGTGAAGACTTTAGGTCCTATCAACATGCCAAAGCATATATGTGGTTTTGGTTACCGTCTTTGCTCAAAGCTCCGCCTCTACCTCGGACTCTGCTAGCTGGGAACTATGACCCGTGCCTAGAGGGATGCACTGAAGGTGATGACCCTGTTGCTGAGCTAGTCGACTAGGCCATACCACCCTGTTCTCTAGTCTGGCATTCTTTCATAATGTGACCCTTACGTCAACATGACTAACAAGTGGTCGAACCCAAACTACATATCCCATAATGCCCCTTGCTGCATGTATTACATTATGGTGGTGTTGATCTAGTTTTCCCTGAACTCCTCTACTGGTGGAACGTTGACGATCGTGCACTCTCACCTGGTCCTGACAGCATAACGATCAGATCTATAACCCTAGGACTAAGGTGGTGGATGCCTAGGTGGCCATCCCAAAAACTGTGGCCTAAAACTGCCATGGGACTCTCCCCAATAACCTGTGGCCCTCGCTCTCTTATGATCTCTCTCTCTATTCTCTCATTAACCATTTACTAACATTTTTACTCTTCTAGATTTTGAGCAAAAGCTTGGATCCAAAAAATATCCATATCACCATGTACTGATGTTGTAGTCAAGCCCCAATAAGCTGTACATCTATACCAGCCACAAACCGGTGTACTCCGGCCCACATCGTATCAACAATGGAAGGGGCATACCTTACCAAAGAATCGAATGGAAGACTGTACTCTCTAACTCTCATGTTGCCCTGCTGAAGGTTAAGAACTTGTCGACCCTGGCCTCCGAATCTCTAATTGAAGATACTGGTCTAAGAAAGCTTTTGAGAAGTCCTTCCATACCGATGGAGGTGCCTCATCTACTCTTGATCACTCCTATGAGTCATACCAGAGAACTGCTACAACACGCAACCTAAAGGCTACCAACTCTACAGCCTCTGTCTCGAAAGCATGCATAACTCTAAAGATCCTGTGGAGCTAAACAATAAAATTTTGTGGATCCTCCATCGCATCTGATCCCGTAAACTCCTGAGGGCTCAAACTGATAAACTCTTGGACCCTCAAACTTCCTGGCCCCTCAGAAGGCCACCATTTGCTAGTGCTCTTGACTATCGTTGTACCGCCACTATCTATGTCAATAAGTGAACAACACTCCTGATGTCCTGATCAGATGGAATAGGAGAAGGTAATGAAGTTGTTGTATCTTTCGGGACCTTCTCAGGTGGGGTAGGACTCACAAATAGCTGGGAGGGTGACTCACCTTGTGCCTCCGACTGGCTACATTATCGGGCGACACTCTACTGGTACCCTCTCCAGCCTCTGTATTAGCCCTCTGACTAGATGTAGCTTTCCTGGTTATAGGCATCTCCGAATACATATATCGAAAGTAAAAGTTAAACTCAAATTCACATAGCTTGGCTCTATAACACGATCTGGAGTAAGAAAGAAGTGTAACCATTCCTAAATGCCATGTAGCTTCCTGTGTATGGATGTGGTTCATAACACATCATAAATAATACTCTACTAGACATGGCTTGCAGACTCCCTTGGACAGACTTGCTCTGATGCCATATTTGTCAAGCCCCAAATTCGGGGAGGCTTGACTGCCACCCGGTGCCTTACTTGACCGAGCGTGCCAACTTGACTTGTATTGTCTGAACATATATGATTTTTTAGGGCAACGAGGCCAACTGAATAACGTTCTATAATATCTTAGTCCGGCAAGGCCATAACCAATGAAAATATGAGGAATGAACAACTAATCCCAACTGGACGGGAAGCAACCCAATATATATACATATATATAGGTTGACAAGGCCACCATAAGTAATGTCAACCTATACAATTAAAATTTAATACATACAAGGTCCGATAAGGCCACCATGCTGACATACGTACACACAGGACATGTCTACAAGCCTCTACAGAATAAAATAGTATTATGGTCGGCACAGGGCCCCGACCTACCCATATTGTCAGAATATACAACAAAAACTCTAGACATGGTAACTCTGGATGATGTGAGCTCACCAATCAAGCTGTATACCTGCGCGCCTACTATTGAGTCCTATCTCTCTAAATGTCAGGACCTACATGCATGAAATGCAGTTCCCCTGACAAGAGGAGTGTCAGTACGAAATAATATACTGAGCATGTAAGGCAACAGAATAACTAAAAGTGTGAAACTGAATTGACATACATGATATACTGAATGTGATTTGAGTAGTCAATGATTAGCTGGAAATATACTTACTTGTCTTTGACTCATATCATATAAGCAATACCAAAATAAACTATCCAACCTCAGATAGGTCTTAATGTGTATATGTATAGCCCTGTAGGCAACTATATAGCCCCATAGGCAAATGTATAGCCCCAAAGGCATGGCGCGCATTTGTCTAGCCCTGTAGGCGTATAGTAATACACTAAATGGCACATGTATGCTCTCTATTTCTCAACTAGACATGGAATAATGCTAAATGGAACAGGAATTCCCAACAAAGGATTGCTATGTCATGAGCAAGATGGAATAACACAACATGAGATCTTTATGAATGACTTATCTTGGGTATACTATGTTCGAAACTTACTTAACTATGGATTCATGCCATTGAAAGAAGAAAAATAGCCTTTACATAGTTTTTATCAATTGCTCAACAACTCAATACGCTTAACTTGAGCAGCACCTCAATCTACAATCATTGATTATGACGTTGTCATCAAGCTATGAATGATACAACTATAATATATCGAACAGAAAACTTATTCTATAACAAAAATGGCAGCATCTCCCTTATTTCTTTTACAATCCTCAGGTTTCCAATAATAACAACAATCACAACAATTAACAACTACACATTTAGCTCTTCAACCAACACAAATGATACATCGAGCGACAAGCTCGAGTTACAACTAGTTAAGCTACATACATTTTTCTTTCAAGGTACATAGTGACAACAAATAGAACATACTCAAGTCTTACTTCTTGGTATCTAGCCATAAGACACTATATATGCAACCCCACAATAGTCCAGCAAATACAATAAGCTATATATGACTTTCAATAGCCGATTTCGCATGTTCATACTTCAACAACTTAAACAATACTTAGATATGATCATATACATGTAGAAGAAGGATATTCTTACCTTAAACAAAAATAACAGCCCCTAAATTAAGCTTACATCAAGATGAAGGAATCCACAAATCAATTACAACAAGAAAATAACAAGCTTATTCGAGTACTATGAGCTTTTCGAAGTAAGAATTACCTCAAAATCTCGGTGGGGCTTGCTTGAATGATAGGGAGATTCTTTGGGATCATTTATGGAGCTGAAAGTTCTATTTTGGATGAAAAATGATGTGGGTAAAAGGCTTCCCCGCTTTATAATATAAAAAATTGCATATCTCAATACCCCAATGTCGTATGGACGAACGATTTAACGCACTAAAAACTAGACTTGTAGACTTTCAACTTGGTGGGTGGACCACCCCGTAACTCCAAGTATATGGGGAGAAAATCATAGTCACATCAGACCCAGATCTCAATAACCTTATGAACATAACTTGCAATAACTTTGTCGACTTCTTTTTTATAACTTGCTTGACTTCAACACTTACCATCTGAATATTATACGACACAAATGCCGTATAACAAGACCTTCTTAGAATGTTAAGAACTCCTACTATTATCCAAAAGTACGAGTTATATCATCGGCCCGGACATTCAATGTACAGTCCGTAAGTCACTCCATAAGTTGGAAATTTCGCGGAAATTAACTCTCTTTAATTCATTTAACCCCTAACCCTTCTGAAACATACCAAACATAGACAATATCACCTATAAACTTAGGAATAGCCTAGCTCTCCGAGCATACGATGACTAACTCATGATTTAGCTTAACGTATGAAAGATATGGGGTGTAATAGGAAACACCCACCGTCCATATCTCTCAACCTCACAGCACGGAAGCACCCGTCGTGTATGATCACTCATCCTCACAACACGAAAATACCTATCATGCATAATCACTCATTCTCATAGCATAAACATGTAAATTGTACCAAGAAAGGTGGGAAGCACAAGCAATATTAACAAGAGTGATTAATATAACTCGCCATATTAAATATAACCATCACTTTTGCACAAATAGAAAAACCAACATTGCAATAATCTCAGCCAATATCACAACAAGCTTAATTGAGATATTAGCATGAATAAGATTAATCAAAGAATTTCACAATATATTTAAAGCATGGAAGACATAATACATAAAGCAACAACACATAAATAAATCTAGTTCTATCCGCATGCTTAACCGATAGCAAACACATATACGCACATCACCTTGCATATACGACGCCCCCAACACATATAGCACATAGCAAATAGACCCAATTATATCCTAATTTCCCCAAATCAAGGTTAACTAAGACACTTACCTCTTTCTGGCAAAACTCAACTCTCTAATATTGCCTTTCCTTTCGCACAAGCCTCCAAACCACTCAAATATAGCCAATTAATACTCAAATAAGTCAAAACAAGCTTTAGAAACTACCTTAGTATAAACAAAAGTTCGATCTTTAACATACTAAGAAAAGTCAACAAAAAGTTAATTTGGTCCCACTTGGTCGAAATCTGAAATCAAGACCAAATCTTATTTACCCATTCACCCTGAGTCCAAATATGTGATTTGTTTCAAGATCCGACTTTAAATCGAGGTCTAATTCTCAAACAACAACAACAACAACAACCACCCAGTATAATCCCACTAGTGAGGTCGGGGAGGTAGTGTGTACGCAGACCTTACCCCTACCATGAGGTAGAGAGGTTGCTTCCAATAGACCATCGGCATCCTTCCCTCCAAGAACTCCCCACCTTGCTCTTGGGGTGACTCGAACTCACAACCTCTTAGTTGGAAGTGGAGGTTGTTTACCATCAGAGCAACCCCTCTTGTCTACGAGGTCTAATTCTCCAAATTATCAAATCATATGTTTATACGCAAAAACCCTATTTCTACTCTATGGAAATCTATTAAAAGTAATGAGAATTAATCAAAAATAAGTTAACATTAGTAACCCTTAAAGTTGGGAAGAAATTTCTCTCTAAAATCGCCTCTTGGCGATGTCTAGGTCTGAAAAATGTAATGAAATGAGCTAATACCGAAATCCCCAATTTTTACCCATGCAGATCTCGCAATTACGATCTCTTGTTCACAATTGCACAGGTTGCAATTGCGAACCACATGATCACAATTGCAAAGTGGCCTTAGAGGCTAAGAAATCACAAATATGACACCCCCATTGAGAATGTGAAGGTCGTAAAAGCGACATAAGTTTTTCAATTGTGAAGCTGGACCTTCCTTTTCCCCCATCGCAAATGCGAGGTAGGTTTCGAAAATGCAAACCTTGCATTTGCGAGCAGTACATCGTAACTGCGATATCTACACCACCAGTAATCTCAAACATGGAAACTCAGTCTGAACCAATTCGAAAGTCACCTGAGCCCCTCGGGCCACATTCCAAACATCCCCACAAGTATATAAACCTCATACCAACTCGCTCATAATCTCAAACCATCAAAATAACATCACGAATCAACCATCAAAACTTAAAGATTTCAAAGTTCATAAATTTATTTTTTCAACTTTTCACAATAAGTGTCGAAACAGCCTCGGGTCACCCGGGACCCCAACCCAATATACGAACAAGTTTGAAATCATCATAAAAACCTACCAAAGTTGTCAAAATATTGATCCCAGCTTGTTTACCAAGGTTGTTGATTGCGGTTAACTGTAATAATTTTTCAGTTTCAAAATCAAGTTTTCTTTAAAAACACACATTTAAACATTTCTGAAATCAAAACGGACCACGAATGCAACCATAAATCATCAAATTATGTTAATTAATGTCTCAAAATACAAAATGGAAGGCTAGAACTAAAAACAACCTATAGTATCATTACATACCCCACTCTAAAAGAAACGTCATCCTCGAACGAATATAGAAGGGTAACTAAACTAGCAAAAAAATGCATATATTTACTCCTCATATCGGACTCCCAAGTAGCCTCCTCATTCGTCTGCCCTTTCCAATGCACTTTCTTAGAAGAAATAATCCTTAGATATCAACTTTCTAACCTCCCAATCAACAACACCTACCGGCTCTTCCTTATAATTCAGATTCTCATCAAGTAAACCGTGCTGAAGTATAATACATGCTACTTTTCTTCATGATACTTTTGAGTCATAGAAATATGACATATCGAATGTAACCCTGCAAGACTAAGAGGAAACACAAGCCTATAAGCAACCTCCCAAACTCTCTCTAACACCTCAAACGGGCCAATAAACATCGCGCTTAACTTGTCCTTCTTCCCGAATCACATCACGCAATTCATAGATAAAACTTTCAAAAGTACTTTCTCGCCCCCCATATAAGCCACATCACGTTCCTTCGTGTCCGCAAAAATGTTATGCTTGTCCGAAAGTGATGCTGGATAAACTTTTCCTTCTCCAAAGCATGACAAACCAGATCTGTACTCAACATCCTAGCCTCACTAGGCTCAAACCAACCAATAGGAGAACCAAATCGCTTACCAAATAAAACCTCATACGGCGTCATCTAAAGACTGGACTAGTAGTTGTTATTCTGGGCAAACTCCGGACTTTGAGGAAGTTTGATGTTGTTTTTGTCATTGCAGACCAAATCTCCGCATTTTATTCGAGTGATAACTTCTTACACTTCTAAGAGGTTGGCTCGGATCTACATCTAAGAGATTGTTTGTTTACACGGTGTGCCTATTTCTATCATTTCAGACTATGGCACGCAGTTCACTTAGCATATTTGAAGAGCCGTTTACTGAGAGTTGGGCATGCAGGTGGAGCTCAGCACTACATTTCACACGCAAATGGGTGGCTAGCTCGAGATTACTATCCAGATCTTTGAGGATATGTTGAAGGCATGTGTTATTGAGTTTGGAGGCCATTAGAACCAGTTTGACCATTGGCCCAGTTTCCCAAAAATAATAGCTACCAGTCTCGGATTCAGATGGCGCCGTATGAGGCTTTATATGGTAGGCGATGTCGTTCCCCTTTGTTTTGGTTTGAACTCGGTGAGGCTAGGATGCTGGGTACGGATTTGGTTTATGATGCCTTGGAGAAGGTGAAGTTGATTCAGGATCACCTTCGTACAGTGTACAACTGGTAGAAGAGATATGCTGACAAGAAGGCCCGGGATATAACTTATATGGAAGATGAGAAGGCACTGTTGAAAGTTTTGCCTATGAAGGGCGTGATGAGGTATGGGAAGAAGGGCAAGTTGAGCTCATGGCTTATTGGCCCATTTTAGGTGTTAGAGAGAGTTGGGAAGGTTGCGTATAGGCTTGTATTGCCTCCCACCCTTGTAGGGGTACATTCTATATTTTATGTATCTATGTTTCAGAAGTATCATGTAGACAAGTCGTATGTTTTGGGCTTTATCACAATATAAATTGATGAGAACTTGGCTTATGAGGAAGAACCAATACCTATCATAGATCAGTAGGTCCAAAAGTTGAGATATAAAGATATTTCTTTAATGAAAGTACTCTGGAAAGGGCAGCCGCTAGAGGGGGCAACATGGTAGTCCGAGTCAGATATGAGAAGTAGATATTTTCATCGTTTTACCAATTCAGTTACATTTCTATGTCCGCTCGAGAATGAATATTTCTTTTGGAGGTTGAGAATGTAAAGACGTGATAGGTCGTTTTGAGTTCTAACCTCCCGTTCCTTGATTTGCGACTATGAATAGCATAATTATGATTTATGACTTCCGTACGTGGTCTATTTTGATTTTCGGAAAGGTTTAATGTGTTTTTACAAAGAAAACTTGTTTTTTAAACTTTAAGTTGTTACAGTTGACCATGGTCAACATTGTTGGTAAACGACCCCAGATCGGTATTTTGATGATTATGGTAGGTTTATATGATGATTTTAGACTTGTAAGCATATTTTATTGGGGTCTCGGGAGACCCGAGTCTGTTTCGGTGCTTATTATGGAATGCTGAAAAAATGAGTTAACAAACTTTGAAATATTTTAGTTTTGATGTGTTAGGCCCAAACGTATTCACAAGTATACGTGGTCGACAAGTAATAAAGTGATTTGAATGTATCGTCCCACGAGGATTTATGATTAACTCTCATCCAATCTAAACTACTTATAAGTTTATTTCTCAAGTGGTTGTGAAGGGGATGATTTTGATTTTTACTACTAAACATTACAACAAAATTGCTAAACAAGCAAGAAATTCAAAGGTGCCAAGCAAACAAGCAAACGCTTAGGAAGAATTCAATGAGATGGGAACATTCTGGGGTTATGGGATTAATGTCTCTCCTATTGAGTTCTTCTGGTTGATTCATTTACTTAATTTATCTAATTTGTTGGTTAACATGGTTTATTATGCCTGTGAAGTTCTTCCAATGTTTCGCTCGCCTATTCAAGCCAACCTAATACTGTATGTCTATAAAATTAGAATTAACAATAATGCATGTATATTTCCTGCGAAAATAACCAAGTAAGGAAATTAGAATATGTCTATCCTAATCACGAATCTATTTTCCAATGCCGAGATTTAAGAACATACTCTACTCAGTCTTATATGCAATTTATAGTTCCCACTTTCGAGTTTAACTATAGATTCATAGATAGTATTCTACTATTAGCCACAGAATAGAATAATTAAGTGTAAGATTGAATAAACAAATTAAAATGATAACTCAAGCAAATTAATCAACCGTCAAACTAAAATAGTCAATAACAACCCATAACCCCGAAATAATGAGGTTCTTAGCCACTCATGTTTATGAAACGACCAAAGTATTGGTTTTAAGCATAGAGTCTATGAATACTATATGAAAGACGGAAGAATCGATGAATTCCGTGCTCCGTTTGTGTTTTTAAGCCTTTGCCACCTTTAAAATTGACCAATCCCGACTAATCACGTTTAGGACGTATTAATAGGACAGGGTAGGATTCCCCAAGTCCAAAACCAAGTGAAAACCATTTAATGCATTGACTGGGAAAGGGTCCAGACCTCAGAGCTCGCGAGGCCTTGCTTGCAGCGCGCCCCAGACCTCGCGAGGCTTACTCTAAAATAAAATCAATCGCGCTCGCTCTGGGGGGTGCGGACTTTGGAGGGGCTCCTTTAGCCCAAGTCTATAATAGCCAGATCCGGGCATAAATAAATAAAAACATGTTGCGGTGTCCAGCCCGATCAAATAAATATAACTCAAAATCTCTAGTTTCTCGGGCTCTCAATGACATGAAAATCAACCCGACATGATGATATGATGTATCAATGAATGACAATAGAGACTGATATATGATATGCAAATGATCCATGTGACGAGTACAAAATTGTAAATTTAAACAAGTAATTCGACAGCAGAATATGTTACACCCCATGTTTTTGCACGTAAAAGTACGTCATAAGTAAATTGATAAAAGCTCCAAAATGCGATATTACATTTTGCATTTTCGTACGTTAAGGTTTTGTCGTAAGTTAATCTACGTAAGCTCGAGAATGATATTATTTTGAAATTATAAGCATTTATGCTATTGCAAACAAGGTATAAGTAAATTCGTGAAGGTGAGAGGGTAAGCAAATCGTAGATGATGAGTTTCGTCGAAGTTTGACATTTTGAGATAAAATACGGTCCAAGCTATAATACCCCGTATTTATGGACTAGTGCCATACAAGGTAGCATATGACCATGATAGTAAGATGTATAAAGTGTGTTAAAACTGATTAGTATTTTATGTATTTGAGATAATTCTTAATTATGTGGGTAATTGATTAATTATTGGATTAGTGGGGATTAATAAGCCAATTAAGGAAATGATGGATAAAGATTAATCTCCCAACGTGGCAGCAAATCAAAGCCCAATTGGTGACTCTTAAATCACATTGCAAGGCGGCGAACAATTGGAGGAATTTTGGTGGCCAAGTCTTAAAAAGTGGGCCCCACACCACTAAGACTTAAAAGTCTGTCTAATTCACAAAATGGAATGCTTACAACTACTATGTAATGTGTGAGGCTTAAGCAAAGAGTTCAAACGAAATTTCTTAGCATCTTAGCAACGTGAGATTTTGCAATTTTAAGGGAGTACGATGCAATCTTTCTCAAGAATGTCATACAAATATTTCCCTACTCCGATCTTGCCGTCACGTGTTTTGTCGTGATTGTCGGGTGTAAGAGGGATTGTTAAGAGAACCGGCTCAGGTATGTTAAGGCTATCCCTTCTTTCTTTTTGGCATGATTCATACGATACAAATAAAACGAGCAAAAGCACAACTTTCATAAATGACTCTATTCATAGAAGTACTGGGGGTGCCTATCTTCTTGATTCCCCATGTGAATTATTATTATATCTTCTATTCATGGGTCTCAGAAAAATACGTAGTTGATAAAGTTTATCCGAGGACATATTGGTCTTATAACATCGGAGAAATCTTATTAACTTACTTCTTATGCATTTCATTCATTTATACATGTACATTGACCCATGACCAGATGGCGTTATATATGCATATATTATATGTATATGGGATAAGAGAAAAGGTTACGGTGTTATATACGCACCACCACCTGATCAGCTAGTATACGTTGATGATTTGCCCACAGTGGCCGAGATGATATATTGGGATGCCCTCAGAGGCTTGATGATGTTATGAACGCATATACCTATACATGGTATGGCATTTATATGTATATGCATGATATTATAAACATGAAATGATTCACAGAGCTATTCAGACATACATGTTGAGTCATTTACTCCATGTTTGTCTATGGCTTTCATTATTGATTTTCATTCCTTACATACTCGGTACATTATTTGTATTGACGTCCCTTTTGCCTAGGGATGCTGCGTTTCATGCCTGCAGGTCCCGATAGACAAGTTGAGAGTCCTCCAAGTAGGCTATCATCTCAGCGGAAGGTGTTGGTGTGCTCCATTTGCTCCGGAGTTGCTTATTTGGTCAGTATGATTTGGTCATGTATTGGTTAGTATGGTGGGGCCTTGTCTCGACCTTTATGGTATTTATCTACTCTTAGAGGCTTGTAGACATATGTCATATACGTGAACAATTGTATGGCCTTGTCTGCCTATGTTCTGTGTACGAGTGATCATTTTGGTCTTATAGGCCCGTATGTTATATGTATAAGTTTATATTACATGTTGGGTCGTCCAATGTTGAGTAGTTCCTCATGTTTTATTCTACCGATCTCACGACAGCCTCTCCGGTTGATTTACCTATGATAGTATGATACGAAAGATACGTTATGTTGGTACTCGATTGAGTAAGGTACCGGGTTCCCGTCGCGGCCCATCGGTTTGGGTTATGACAAAAGTGTTATCAGAGCAGTTCCGTCCTAGGGAGTCTATAAGTAATTTAGGACTGTCACTCTTTCTTCTTACTCTAGATCATGTGGTAGAGTTCACTTGTAAGAATTCAGACTCCTAAATTCTATTTTATTCATAATAAAATGATACCTATATCCAAAAGACAGCTGGCAAGAGATTTACTATGGCCGTTGAAGAGTTGGGTCAGAGGAACTCGATTTTTGCATGATGCGTATGATGAGTAAATGTAAGGTTTCCAACAGCTCATATGTGTACTAAGACGTGTAAGCTTTTTGATAAGGAGCCTTAAGGCAAGAATATCTATCCACCCATATGGTGAAAAGCAATGAGAGATTCAGAAGGTAGATACAAGTTTCAACAAGTAAAAAAAGCAAGGTGAGGAAGGGTACGAGGCACCCAGCTAATGAAGATTATCAGTATTTACAAATCAGGCAGAGAAATATAAGCCTTTTGAGTTGCCTTCAATAAAAATAGATGTATGTACAATCGGCCACATCCATCTCAGTTATGCCCTATTAGAGCTAACATATATGGTTTAAGAGAAGGACGAGATATCAGGATCTGGCTGGGGTTAGAGTAACCCATAATGGTGGATGGATTGTTTGCGTTAGTTGACATTTCTGAAGGATATTGCAAATGTGCTAATAGATCTACTTGTGAGACACCCAGATGGTGCACTCTAAAGTAGTACAGCTAGATATGAGTACTACAAAGATAGGCACTGGAAGCCTGGAAGGGATAAATATTATCTTAATGTGGCTCCCGTCCCTAGTAGAAAGAGAATGTTAGGAAACCCGAAGAGCTACTGGATGGAGCAAGGGGAGCAAAAAGCAAAAGAATGTCTTGTTGAAATTTTCAGAATAAAGTGATAGACAAAAATGTTAGCAGGGAATGGTAGATACATGGATGACAATGGCAGATCAAAAAATGACAGTATTATTCAGTCTATAGTCAAGTGAAGGAAAAGACGAGAGGTGATAGGCCTTGAGACAACAAAAGAGTATAGGCCATAAAGTCATACCCTTATTTTGAGAAACACGTTCGTAACTCTAACGTGACTATCGAAAGGAAAAGTTAGACCCCAGAGTAATACAAATAAGTATGGGCTGGTGAATAATGTAAACTAAACATGAATAAGGCATCATGAGTATTTCTAATTGCGTTCCAGCGATAATAAAATGGACGACAGAAGAATAACATTTAAAGGTCATTCAGGAAGACGCTTCCCTAAAGTAAGCAGTGTGAGCAAAGTTAAGCTTAAGGGACTATGTGTGCCAGTTATACTAGGTGTCACCCTCGTGAGTAAGGAATTTTATTATCCTTGGTACAGAAGGATTTCCACAAGGCAAGTAAGGGTCATCGATGATGTGAAAACACGCCAAAGATGAAGAGGTAAAACATCTATATGTAGATCATCGTAGCACTAAATCTTAGTACTCCCCTAAAGGGGGTAATATGGAGTGATGTGGCATTAAGTCAAAATTAAGTGGTTCGAGTAACTATGGAATGGTAAAGGAAGAATGCGATAAAAATGAGAAAAGGGATGAGATTGCACTGATTCAAATCCTACAGATATGCTATGATTCCAGAACATTATGCAAACACGATGTCAAGGAGAGGAAGTAAGGGTTCCTGCCCGAGATGTTATCGATAGATAATGAGCCAGTGCGAGACATAAGATAAGACAAAAAAACTAACCCAAGAAAGATTACGCAGAATATTGATATGAGAATGGGCCAACGAGTAGTCAATAGTTGATTCAGGAAGAGCCCAGTTATGGCTAGACAAGAGGATACAGACAAATCATCAAATCGTGCAAGATAAACATAGTGAACCCCAACATAGTGAATTCAGTCTCGCAAATAATGATATCGTGATCCTTGAGAAATATTCAGATAGGAGTTGGGGTAGTTAAAGGTACCGTATGAATGTTACGGAAATAAAAGAGAGTGCCATTGGAAGAAAGTCAAAATATTAGTTCAGAAGCAACCCTACTAGCACAAGGACGTGGAGGTAAGTAACTAAGGATAGTTATAGGCGAGGAAGAACATCAAAACTCATGTCGTGTATACGATGTAATATGCTCGCAGCTTTACAAGAGTCAGAAGGTCTTCCCTAAGTACTACAACAAAAGACTAGCTGAGGAAATAAGGAAGAAGGCTTCAACCTAAGCACAATGACCTAAAGAGGAAATGGTCTTGTAACAACAGTCTCACAATAACAATGTATGCACTCCATAAGAAACTGGCAGCTATCCTGGCTAATGAATGGGAAGAAGAAAAAAAAAATCAAAAGGTGATATTCAAGATCATATGGGTTGTATGGAATTCCAATATACGTGGGCACTAAGATAAGCCAAGTATTCGTGCAACAAATGGCAAAACGACCAGGAAAAGTAATTGCTTACATTTAAAAGAAGTTGAGAAGGAACGAAAGGAATTATTCGATCAATGATCCAGAGTTAGTTACGTTATGGACGCACTTAAGATTTCAGAGTGTTATCCATGCAGCATATATGTTGACAATCATTCATCCATAGAAAACTCTGGTATAAGTTAAAAGAAAGAATTGAGTCCAGGTCATAGACAAAGGATTGGATTTTTAGAAGATTGTATCATGAATATTCCATAGCGTCCATGAAGGGCTAAAGTAATAACTAATACTATGAGCCACAGATCGGAAGATAGCTTAAGCCTATATAAAGGTTGATCAAAAAGAAGAGGAAATGAAATAGTTACATCAACTAAGGAAATAAGGAGTGTGATTAGTGGACCCGGAAAATTAAAAATCGTGATTTAGAACATTGCAGAATCACTCTTAATATCAGAGGTACAACAGAGATCGTACAACAACCATATTCTGTAACGGCTCTATGAGAAAGCCAATTAGAAGAGTACCAGCCTCATAAGAAGTTAGTATGAAGCTCCCACCGGATTGTGTATGCACGATAGGTGCAAGTATTATAATAGAGCTTCAAGTTGTGGATGTGAATTGTACCTATGTGAAAGGGAGGTCATGAAAGAGATAGAAGATGTGATGCGAGATAGTAAGGTAAGTAAGGTAAAGGTGAACAACGTACGAGATACTCAGGTGCCGAAGGTTGTGAACAATGTATACTTTAGATAGAGGGCTAGAAGCGCTGGAATTCAGTATCCAGGAATGATTGCAGCATCGTCAGTGGCATATTTTCCAGCCTATGGTTTCTAGGCATCGAGAAGTCTAATTAAGAGAGTAAAGAAGAGTTAGAGATGATATGCTGTCTCGTTTGATGTTCCAGGATGACATAATGAAATCTATGATGCACGCAAGTTGATGGAAGGTTGCGAGTAGTATAAATAAATATGTGTAGGTCGCAAGCTAAAGTATGGTAAAGCGATAAGGTTTTAGAAAGACAAGAGTAAGGATAAGAAAGGGAGAGTGAGAAGGTGATGATAATGGATAAGTCCTCGGGATTAAGCCCATGAAAATAAGAGAGCTAATGGTTTCTCTGAGTTATAGAAAACTCAGTATAGCCTGAATGAACTCAAAGGAGTCTAAGACTAATAACATGTAGAAGAGATGGAATGTTGCCCTGATAGTACAATAATGGTGTAATTGTGATAGATAAAGGANATCTCCTTCTTTCTTTCTTCTCAAACCAGAAAACAATGAAGAGGGGGGGGGGGGATTTCATGAATTGTACAGGATTAAAGTACCCACGTAAGGTGAATCACATTGGGATGCTATGAAATACGGTTGTGGAAGTATGGTATCTCCCCCAGGTGGATCAGGAAAATCACTTCAAATGTTCCTCGATGTAACGTGAGCCCTATTGATTATGCAAGAGGGTTCAAGTTATTAGCGGTAGATTGTAGATCAATATTGAGGTGAATCAACAATGGATGGATAAAACTTACAAAGTATGAGATGAGATTAGGCCGTCATTCTTAAGATGAACAGTAATGGAAAAGCATTAAAGGACTTAGATTTATATATATGGGATAAGCAACGAGAGTAACCTGGAGTTTGGTAACAGACCTCAGTAATAGTAAACCGAAGTAAGAGTTATGGTATAGTATGACCTACCTAGATATAGTAAAGCCATAGACGCCTAGAGGTACAACTTGTCATAATTCCATATATGCTCATAAAGTGAGGCCTAGAGATTGGCTAAAGGCTAGAGGAAAAAATGGAGAGGAGTCGCATAAGCGCATATACAAGGACAAAGTCGTACAAACTGCTTGATAGAAGGTAGCAACAGTTACGAGATTGGAAGAATTCCGACTACAAGTCGTTGTGTAGGAGAGAGTCCTAAAGGGGGGAATGCCCTTGCCTTTGGATTTATTCATAGAACAGTTGCCTAGATGGCAAGAAGAGTACTAATGTATTCGGAAGACATAGTTATGAAAATGATAAGTGCATCAGTCAACATTCGAGGACGAATGTTCCAAAGGGGGGAATGATGTTACACCCCATGTTTTCTTACGTGAAAGTACACCATAAATAAATTGATAAAAGCTCGGAAATGCGATGTTATATTTTGCATTTTTGTACGTTAAAGTTTCGTCGTAAGTTAATCGACGTAAGCTCGGGAATGAGATTATTTTGAAATTATAAGCATTTATGCTATTTCAAACAAGGGATAAGTAAATTCTTGAAGGTGAGAGGGTAAGAAAATCGACGAAGATGAGTTTCGTCGAAGTTTGGCATTTTGAGATAAAATACGGTCCAAGCTATAATACCTCGTATTTATGGACTAGTGGCATACACGGTACCTCATGACCATGATAGTAAGATGTATAAAGTGTGTTAAAAGTGATTAGTATTTTAAGTAATTTGAGATAATTCTTAATTATGTGGGTAATTGGTTAATTTTTGTATTAGTGGGAATTATTAAGCTAGTTAAGGAAATGATGGATAAGGATTAATCTCCCAATGTGGCAGCAAATCAAAGCCCAATTGGTGACTCTTAAATCACATTGCAAGGTGGCAAAAATTGGAGAAATTTTGGTGGGCAAGTCTTACAAAGCGCGGCCCACACCACCAAGACTTAAAAGTCTCTCTAATTCACAAAATGGAATGCTTACAACTACTATGTAACGTGTAAGGCTTCAGCAAATAGTTCAAACGAAATTTTTAGCATCTTAGCAACGTGAGATTTTGCAATTTTAAGGGAGTACGATGCAACCTTTCTCAAGAATATCATACAGATGTTTCCCTACTCCGAACTTGCCATCACGTATTTTGTCGTGATTGCCGGGTGTTAGAGAGATTGTCAAGAGAACCGACTCAGGTATGTTAAGCCTATCCCTTCTTTCTTTTTGGCATGATTCATATGATACAAACGAAACGAGCAAAAGCATAGCTTTAATAAGTGACTCTATTCATAGAAGTACTAGGGGTGCCTATGTTCTTGATTCCCCATGTGAATTATTATTATATATTCGGTTCATGGGTCTCAGAAAAATACGTAGTTGATAAATTTTATCCGAGGACATATTGGTCTTAAAATATTCCGAGAAATCTTATTAACTTACTTCTTATGTATTTTATTTATTTATACATATACATTGACCCATGACCATATGGAGTTATATACATGTATATTATATGTATAGGGGATATGGGAAAAGGTTAAGGCGTTATTTACGCACCATCACCTGATCAACTGGTATACGTTGATGATTTTCCTACAGTGGCCGAGATGATATGATGGGATGCCCTCAGAGGCTTGATGATGTTATGAACATATATACCTATGCATGGTATGACATTTATACGTATATGCATGACATTATAAATATGAAATGATTCACAGAGCTATTCAGACATACATGTTGAGTCTTTCAATCCATGTTTCTCTACGGCTTTCATTTACTGATTTTCATTCCTTACATACTCGGTACATTATTTGTACTGACGTCCCTTTTGCCTGGGGATACTGCGTTTCATACCAGCAGGTCCCGATAGACAGGTTAAGAGTCCTCCAAATAGGCTATCAGCTCAGCGGAAGGTGTTGGTGCGCTCCATTTGCTCCGGAATTATTTATTTGGTCAGTATGATTTGGTCATGTATTGATTAGTATGGCGGGGCCCTGTCCCGACCTTTATGGTATTTATCTACTCTTAGAGGCTTGTAGACATATGTCATGTACGTGAAAGATTGTATGGCCTTATCGGCCTATGTTCAGTGTATGAGTGATCATTTCGATCTTATAGGCCCGTATGTCATATGTATAATTTTATTCTATTTATCTCACGACAGCCTCTCTGGCTCATTTACCTATGTTAGTATGATACGAAAGATATGTTACGTTGGTACTCCGTTGAGTAAGGTACCGGGTGCCCGTCGCGGCCCATCGATTTGGGTAGTGACAGAATAAGACCTCAGTGAGTCTCACTAATATCGACACGTAGCCTAAACATGATCTTTAACACGAGTCTCAACTCAATTTCCTCTAACACATGGGGGATATGTGGGTAATGACATGATTATTTGATTATGCAACTCCATGGAATCAATTAAATCATAATTTCTATGGTGCACGCCCACACGCACGTCACCTAGCATGTGTATCACTTCCAAAACAATTTATATAACATGAAATTCAGGGATTCATACCTTCAGAACCAAGTTTAGAAGTGTTACTTACCTCAAACCATGAAATTCTTTATTCCAATATTCCTTTGCCTCGCGAATCGGCCTACGACCACCTCGATTCTAGTTACAATTAATTTGATACAGTCAACACAAATTATAGAAATCAATTCCATAAGAAAATACTAATTTTTCCAATACATCATAAATTTAACTCAAAAATCATCAGTGGGGTCCATGTCTCGGAACTCGACAAAAGTTACAAAATATGAACGCCCTTTCAACCACGAGTCCAAGCATACCAAATTTACCAAATTCCGACATCAACTGGACTTTCAAATCCTCAAATCTTATTTTCACATCCCTAGGCCCAAATCGTCGAATTACACCTCAAAAACACGTAATCTAGTCGGAATAATCGATGATAATTCAATATTATTGACTAACAATGATCATAAGTGACTTACCTAAAGTTTTCCTGTGAATTCTCGCTCAACAATCGTCTCAACCCGTGTTGGAAATGTCCAAAAATGGCAAAAGCGCGGAACTCCCTATTTTTGTACACTGTCGAGAGGTTTCGCTTCTGAGGCATTTTTATCCGCTTCTGCGGTCATTCGTCTGCTTCTGCGACTGCCTTCGTTCCTGCGGACAAGAGTCTGCTTCTGCGAAGCAGCTCGCTCCTTCATTTTTTCTATTTTACGGTCACACCTTCGCAGATGCGCAACCGCTTTTGTGGTGAGTCACGCGCATCTGAGATCCCAGCCTTTGCCAAGCCAATGTCGCTTTTGCGATTGCATCAGTAGGAAGAGAATTTCCAACTTTGTTCCAAGTCAAAATTTGATCCGTTAACCATCCGTAACTCACCCGAGGACCCCGGGACCTCAACCAAATATACCAATATGTCCCAAAACATCATACGGACTTAGTCAAAGCCTGAAATCGTATCAAACAACGCTAAAACCACGAATCGCACCCCAATTCAAGCCTAAAGAAAACTAACAAATTCCAACTTCTTCATTCGATGCTGAAATATATCAAATCAAGTCCGATTGACCTCAACATTTTCACACAAGTCATAAATGACATAACATACCTATTCCAATTTCCAAAATCAGATTCCGACCCTGATATCAAAAAGTAAACTCCCGGTCAAACTTCCAACTTTCGATTTCCTATTTTAGCCATTTCGAGCCTAATTTAACTTCGGACTTCCAAATAATTTTTCGAACACACTCCTAAGTCCAAACTCACCATACAAAACTATTGGAGCCATCCAAACTCTATTCCAGTATCATTTACACATAAGTCAACATCTGGTCAACTATTTCAACTTAATCTTTAAATCTTGGAACTAAGTGTTCCGATTCATTCTGAAAACTCCCCGACAAGTCACATGATTATAAATGAACACAGGCTAAGTAGTAAATCGGGAATCAGGGCTATGATACTCAAAATGACCGGCCGTATCGTTACATATAGTCTAAGTGATGTGTAGGATATATTTAGGAATAGCGGTTCACCCTCCTAAGCACGTAACATATCGCAAAATTAACTTTAAGCACAAATTGTTCAATCCCAACCAATTTCACAACCAATATCACCCCCAAAGTATTTCCTCTTTCTTTAAGAACTACTTTAATTCATACCCACTAGCGAGGACAAGATCTCATTTTATTCATCTAAATTTTTTTCTCTTTCTCTTTCTCTTTTTTCTTTATTTTTTTCAACTATTATTTTTTCTTTTGCAATTTCTTCTAGTGATTTATTATTTTATAAAACAAGTGTTCATTTCCTCCTTTCATTGGTTACACTCAAAATCCACCTAATTCCCTCCTCACTTCTGTTTGCGCTCATTTCACAATTAAAGTACTTTAAGAAGAAAAAAAAGGATCAAAATAATATCAATTAAGAACAAAATGGTATAGGCTTGAAATGTGGGTGCCAAATAAAATTCTATAGGCTCAAAAGTGTTAACTAGGGATAAATGTTATTTATGATAAGCAATAAAGTTTAAAAAGATTAAAGAAAGCCTAAAATTATTTTTCAATTCGAGCATTACCTTAAATTTTGCTTCAACGCACATATCGGGAAAGTTCTAGACAGAATTACAATACATGGACTACACAAAAGTCTCACCAGACATGGCACATAACTTACTAAGGACGGTCATATTCTGACTCTCAAACTACCAAAAGATATTGAGCATTAAGCACAATGTGAACATAAGTGTGACGACCCGATAGGTCGTTTTGAGCACTAGCCTTTATTTATGAGTTTCAAGACCTCCATTAGATTCATTTGATGTTTCTTGATTTATGTACATGGTCAGTGTCTTATTTTAGAAGGTTTTTACGTAAACTTTTATAGGAAAAGTAAATTTTGGCATAAATGGAACTTGAGTTGACCAAGATCAACAATACTGGTAAACGACTTCGGATCGGTGTTTTGACCATTGCGGAAGGTTTGTATAATATGTTAGGACTTGTACGCATATTTGGTTGGGGTCCGGGGTGACCCAAGCGCATTTTGGTGCATTATGTGAAAAATTGTAAAAGTGAACTTTCAAGTTGAAAATCATGAGTTTTGATGATCTATTCTTGTTATTTGATGTTATTTTGAATATTTGAGGTAGAGAGCAAGTTTATATGATGTTATTACACTTGTGTGCATGTTTTCTTTGGAGTTTAAGGGGCTCGGGTGAGTTTCAGATTCGTTACTGATGAGTTTGGATGGCTTGATGACTGCTGGTGTATCTCCTGTTTCTGGTGTCTGATGCAGTTCTCGCAGTTGCGAGTTCCGTCTCGTATTTGCAAGCCTCGCTTTTGCGAACAAGAGTTTGCATTTGCGAGCAGGGGCCTGGGCTGGGTGACCTCGCATTTGCGAGGAAAAGGTTCGCTTTTGCGAACTATCATAGGTTGCTTTTGCGAACATCTTGATTGCACTTGCGATCGCTGGCAACATATGTCAACTTCGCAATTGTGAAGTTGTTGGGAACATTTGCAATGGGAAGTACCTTCGCATTTGCGAACAATTTGTTGCATTTGCGACTTTTGGGCTTCTAACGTGCTGATCGCTTTTGACAAGGTGGGTTGCTCTGATGGTAAGCACCCTCCACTTCCAACCAAGAGGTTGTGAGTTCGAGTCACCCCAAGAGCAAGGTGGGGAGTTCTTGGAGGGAAGGATGCCGAGGGTCATTTTGGAAACAGCCTCTCTACCCCAGGGTAGGGGTAAGGTCTGCGTACACACTACCCTCCCCAGACCCCACTAGTGGGATTATACTGGGTTGTTGTTGTTGTTGTTGTTGTTGCAGTTGTGATACCAGCAGCTGGGTAAAAAAGGGGGAAAACTGGACTTAGCTCATTTTACACCATTTCTCGACTCTAAACACTCTAGAGGCGATTTTCTTGAGAGCTTTCTCCCTAAAATCATTGGTAAGCAACTCTAATCCACTTTCTTTCAATTCCCATTACTTTTCATGTATTGTTAACATCAAATCTAGGATTTCCACAGTAGAAATTAGGGGTTTTGGTAGAATTTCTAAATTTTATAAAATTGGGATTTGGACCTCAAATTGAGGTCGGATTTTAAAATAAATCACATAACCGAGCTCGGAGGTGAATGGGTAATCAGATTTTGGTCCAGATCTCAGATTTTAGCCAAGCAAGCCCAGGGTTGATTTTTGTTGACTTTTTCAAATTCATCAAAGATTGGACATTTTTCCGTCGTGAGTAGTTTCTAAAACTTATTTTGAATTTTCTGATCGATAATTGGTTAGATTTGGTTAGTTTGGAGGCTTGTACAAAAGGCAAGGTCATGGTTGGTTAATTGGTTTGGTTGAGGAGTAAAGTAAGTGTCGTGTCTAATTTTGAATTGAGGGAATTAGGACTTGTTGTTCTATTTGTTATGGTAATCATGTAGGGAAATGGCGTATATGCGAGGTGACGAGTGTATATGCGCCGTCATGGGTTAAAGCAAGAAGGATTGGGCTATTTACTTATACATGGTTTTTTATTCCATGTTATATCTTGTTACATTGTGGTGGCGCGAGTGGTACATTGAAATTTTCTACAAGTCTGTTACTGTTCTGATTACCCCCTCCCACCCAAGAGAAGTTGAGATGGCTTCTGCAGTTTGGATTGTAAGTGTTCCCATACTGAGTATTTTGGTTCATCGAACCCCTGTGGTGTATCCCCATATAATAAATGGACTCAGGATTGAATGGACAATGATTACTCGTGTGGCCTTCTCCACATATCTCACAACATGCAGACATTTGTTGCACCTGCTGCATATGATGCAATTGTTGCATCATCATATTATTCAACTGATTGGCTAACTTTGCTATGTCTACTCTCATGGCTGAGAAATCATCAAGTTCGATAACACCTGTTGCTTTCTGTTTAAGTGCTCTTTATGGTTCCCTATCTCCTTGTCAATTGTTATCATGAGAGGTGGAAGTTTTCAGCAGGATCTAGATTTCACTATACGGACTTTCCATGCAACTATCTCCACAAGACGAATCAAGATTCATCTTGGATGCTTCGTCTAACTCATCAACAAAAGTATGACCCAAGACTTCATCAGTCTGATAGTGATGCCAATGTCTGAGTAGCTTTTTATATCTCTCCCAGGCTTGACGTAGAGTCTCGCCATCTTTTTGTTGATACCCTAGAATTTGGCTTCTCTGTGACTTTGTTTTCTTTGTGGGAAAGAATTTGATTTGGAATTTCAGTGCTAGATCATCCCATGTGCGGATTGAGTTTGTTGGCTCCTTGTTCAACCATTCGTTTGCATCCCCCCAACAAAGAAAAGGGAAACAAAGCCAGTTTGACAAAGTTCTTGGAGACTTTTGGATAGTTGTATGCATCCATAATCTCCAAAGAACTATGAATGTGCCTCTGCGGATCTTCACTCGACAAACCCACAAATTACCACGTCGATTGAATTAGCTGCACCGTGTACTGTTTCAGCTCAAAGTGACAAGTTATGTCAGGCTTCACGATAACTTGAGTCATGTTTGTGAGACTAGGACTTGCAGTCTCAATCATCAGTCTCTCACCATTATCTACCATCTTGATTGGTTGTGGTTGGACTACAATGCCCAACTTTGCAGTTCTGGCTCTTGCTTCTGCCTCCCTCCTAAACTTGTGAAAATGTCTTTCGGGTTCAGGATCAGGAGGAGGAAGATTGTTCAAATTGTTAATTCTTCTTAGTATTCAAGGTGAACACTTGTAGAGTCAAAAACAGTGTCGCGCCCCATTTTCTCGCTAAAGCAGGTTTCGACATGTGACAACTTTTTCAAATGGGTATTTAAAGAGGAGAGTCTCCACCTAACAATGTTTAAGGTGCGTTAGGGAACCTTATGGCAAATAACTCTGTTTATATTAGACAGTTTCATCAAAGATCGGGTAAGGGATCAAATTACATCGAACGAAGGTGTTAGGCACTCTTCGAAATCCACAAATGTGATTCCCGACTGAATTTTAGACTATGTGGGAATATAAAGTTATTAACTAATTATACGAAATGAGCATGCAAATTAGTTCATTATTAAGCTAAGTGAATAAATGGTCAAAGCAAGTAATTATTCAAGGTAGAGCAGAATGATCGTATATAGTCCAATTACTAATAATTAATAAATTTGAAAAAGTAGTACGGAAGTAATGCAAAGAGAATAATTTGATAGAACATACTTCCTTCATTGGCTAATATAAATTAAGACAACCCCTTGATTACAAAGAATCTCAAACAAATCTAAAACTCTTAATAATATTACCCACCAAGACCAGATACACATGAGCAATTAGACATAGTGGGGGGGGGGGGGGGGCCAAAAATTTT
>AWOL01S0046143.1:0-15645 GCA_000715115.1 Nicotiana otophora | reverse complement strand
ATATATATATATATATATATATATATATATGCATCATCATTCGATTTATAATCATGCACAAGTATTTTTCATAATCTTCCATGATTTTTAAAGACTTTAAATCAATTTATTTCTGTATTTTATTATATAAATATCCAATAATTATCCACCTAACTATTTTTATGATGATGTAATCATCCAAACTTATCATTTCTACCAATATGAGGTTTTAAATATTTTTAGTGCATTTCGTATAATTACATTTGCATTTTTAGGGCTAAATTGCATATTTTGCAATAATAGCCCATATGTACATATAATTACACTATTTACACAAAAAATAATTTTTTATATTTTTATACTGTTAAATAATTTTTTTAATCATTTTCATGCACAAATGATATTTTTGTTATTTATTTATTACTTTTATAAATTATTTATTTGATTAAAATTGGGAATTTAAAATCTAGCCCTAAATTCCTCCTAATTTCGGACATGACTACCCAAACTTTGGCCCAACAACCCCAGCCCAATCCTAAACAACCCAACTCAGTCCAAACCCGACCCAACCCCTTCTCAAATCCCAGCCGTTGATAAAAAATGATCAAGGGCTCACAAACGACTCCCTCATTTCCTTATATCACTCAACCCTAAACCCTACCCCATTCCCTCCAAAACTGCCGCCTCTCTATTCTCTCCTCTCTGAGAACCCTAACCCACTGCCTCTCAAAAAACCTCTCCCAATGTGTCACAATCATGGATTTTTCCATGATTTGCTTACCTTTTGTGTATTATACCACCATCTCCTACGATTCTATGTTACCGTTAGTATTTGCCTAAACATGGCAAGTACTACACCTCATATTTCGACCATTTCCTCTTGACTACTTGAATATGGACATGTATCTTGTCCATATGCTTCACAACCATGGCTATATGGGTCCGATTAGCCGAGATTTCGGCCAATCTTCGACTCCTGCCAACTAGGGTTTCAATTCCCCTTTGTTTCTTACCGATTCTTCCTTGATATTTTTCCTTTTCTGTGTTTGACTACTATTTTTCCCTATATTTCTCTATTTTTTACTTTATTCGTTGCCTTAAATATGACTCTGAACGATTTTGGTATTTTTGGTATTATTTGTGTGTTTTCGTGTTGATTTACTGAATCTCTAATTTATTCTCTAAAATCGCTTCTAATTGATTCCGGAATATTTTCTTTATATCTTGTTTGCATCTGAATAATTTGTTTTTCATGTCAATGTGTTCGATTTCTACACTATATAAACCATTCCCTCTTTCCCTTTAGAGGATATGTTTTTTAACTATAGCCTCACTAGATCTAAAGCTTTACTCTGATATTGCATTATATACTCTGATTTTGGCTGGCTGAAAGCCAAGGCCATTTAGTTCTGAGATCTTGCTATTCAGAATATTGTGGACTTCTGTTATTATATGAATTTTCGCTTAACTGGTAAGTCACTTGACTTTTGCAATTTCATCCTTACGTGTCTCTGACTTGTATGTGTTCTTACTTCTGAATCCATGGTTCAATATGTTCTGAGTTATGTTTAGGCATCGTTCTGTCAACTTTATCTGCTTTTAGTCTCTTTAGCATTTAATTGCTCTTAATGCTACCAGTTCTAAAGTTATCTACTCCTAGCGTGATTAATCTGAACCTTCTTAAGGTTTATTCAGTTAGAGAATTGACTCCTGAATGCTCATGAACATTTTTACTTACTTTGTCATGAATCCCTGTAGTGGATGCTTCACATTTGTGTTAGCCTGTGTTAAGACCTTCATTGTTAGTCATAATCTGCCTCTCTGTTATTGTGTCGCTCAACATGATCACTCGGCCCCATACCCCTCTGGTGTTTGCTTGTGATTTAGAACCGTTGTCTCTCATGTTTAAATTGTTACTTTGCAATGTTAGGCTATCTTTGTTATAATCGGATCATATTTAGCTAATTAGACCACTATGACAAAGATTGAATGCCTGTATCTGCTACTTGACATGATCTTACCTTCCACTCTATAGTAATAGTTTTGCATATATGTCTTAATTTGTGATTGTAATCTCACCCCTATGCTAACATGATGCCCTGCTCTTTCTATGATTATTTGACTTATCACAATGCTGTCATGTGTTCGTGCTAATAACACAAAGTTGTGCACTTAGCATAATTCAATCATGTTTCAACCTATTTTGTACCTGTGTACAACAATCTTTGTCAATCCTGCAAACATGTTCCTTTCTCAACTTCTTTTCAGCATATGACTGCTTCTGCGCTAAGTGTGGGACCTATTTCTCAGTTTACATTCAGCTTGCTTTTTTTTAAACTTCTATGATTTATTCCACTATTTGCTTTACTTCCTTGCTTATCTTTGTTTCGATTGTCATTAGTCAATAGCTTTAGATTCGTAGTTAATTTTAGTTAGACATCATATACATCTCAATTGTTCATCATCTTAAATAGAAATTAAGCTAAAAACTACAAGAATACTGTTTAAATCCAATCCATGTGGATACGATATTATACTATACTATATTTTACTAGCGAGCACAATTTAAGTGTCTGTTTTGCGCTCGTCACTCGTTTGACTCATGATTTATTTGACTGATGTGACTACGTTTGCTCTCTTGTTCATGCGAGAAATCATGCCTAGGATTATGATCAATTGTGAAGGCATGGGAACTCATTCCTGATATGTTAAATTGCTGAAATTGCGCGTAGTCACATAGAGTTTCCTAAGCACATATCTGCATGATATTTATTAAGTCTTTGTGCACCTTTTATCTATAATTCATGATCGTGTTCATACAGTTTAAATATTGAATATGTGATTTGGACTGAGGATGTTGGCACGAAGGTTAAGCGTGTGGGTGAGACAAGGATATGGCACATTGGACATGATGATCGGATATTGAGTTATGAGGGATGCTATTACACCCCGCTAGCACTTGGATTTGGATCCTTTGTCACACTCCGACCTTAGGGAGCGCGACCGGCACTCAACCGAGATACCCCGATCAAGCAAGTCTTTACAATACCTTCTACCCCACTCGCCCATGAATAAAGAGAAGATATATTTATATCATTAATTAAACATTGAGTAGATTCCATGAATAATGCCAATTCCATTACCATTAGTCACTTCATCTTATAGTCTCAAAATACATATACAATCATAGTTAAAGTGCAACAAGTAATTCAAATACAACAAGGCTAGTTTGACTTTCCCAACAATAATATACAACCCACACTGTGTCTACGGAGCCTCTATGGATACAAAATACTATGATAACGCCGGCAACATGACCGCGGCTATACCCAAAAACATAATACACGTGGGACAAACGATACACAGACCCGAATGAAGTGGGGCTCACAAAATCTGCTGAGAATAGAGTGTACTGCTATCAATGATCAATGCCACCTATTGCGGAACCACCTGTATCCATTAAAGATGCAGCACCACCGGCTAAAGGGACGTTAGTACATATGGAATAGTACTAGAATGTAAGACTACACACCCTCTCATTAGAACGAATTATAACACAAGTAAGGACAGTCATAAATCAATGGAATCCTCATACAATACTAAAACATCAAATTAGGAGCAAGATAAGTGTCAAGTAAATTTCCATTATTTTAGGTTGGGAGATCTTAGCACCGATATACCATCGTGATTTTAGCACAGAGTCTGAACTCGGCCCGATCGACTAGGCCGTCTTACCCGAAGACATCAACCACAATCACAATCACTATCACAGTTCCAATCATTATCTCGATCATAAATTTTAGCACAATCACTACCATGTGTGTGGCATGGCATCCGATCACGACCCAACCGGCTAGGCCGTCTCACCACAATTCCGTGTGGATCGACATCACCCTTTTCTAGCAATCATCTCATCCCGATAAAGGGGAATATTTTATCACAAAAATTTTGCCCCAAATGAGGGGAATAATTACAATCCATTCCTACAGCGGCATGTGTAGTTTCGAGGTTAGGCTATTTCAACCTACCTTTCCTCATTAACTAACGATACTCCCAAAGTGTTTGTTATTAAAAGGATTCACAACTCATTTCAACGTCTTTTACACGTTCCTTAGTTTCATTGGCACTAGTGCCCCCAAATGTAATATCATTCTTGGCACATTGGCCGTATTTCATGTTTCATTATCTGCTCACCTCTTTCACCTTCAAACATCATTACGGATTATTGACAACAAAGCATTTTTATTCAAGACTTGAGTACACATGTGAGTAAGTAAGAGTCCTAAGCACATTGATATTCTTACACAATTTGGCATAATAACTTTAGCTTGAATCACGACTTGAAGTTATTGCATTTAGACATGCAACCCATATTTTGAACACATTCAAATAGAATATAACTTAACAAGAACATTTGAATACATATTGAACATATATCTTTCGACACAAGGTTTATTCGGAATAATCAATTCATAATGAACAACTCGGGACTTACAAGGACATTGTGGGGTTCAATTCTAAGAGATGAGTTTAGCCAACATACATCACATCGAGCTTTGTAAAGTACTACAATGTTCCAGAATTCCTAGCTTCTTCGATCTATTTAGAAATATAGCAAAATTGAACACAAATTAGGAGAGAGTTTATGGTTCTAACTCATTTGAGCATTTTATCAAACACTAGGTGGGTATTATGATTTCAAGGTCCTTCTATGGTGTATTCCTACATCCCACTACCCAAAGTTTACCCAATTTAGCTCAATATTATTCCCCCAACCCTTGATAGTACATTCATGCATAATGGACAACTCCCACACTCAATAATTGTTTTACTCATTACCTATTTTCAGTAAAAACACGAAATTGAGGGCTAATGAGTAGAATCTCACCTCTAGGATGAAAACCTAGTGAATCTTCTTGTGAATTCTTAAAGTTTGAGCAAGATTTACTGATCAATATACTTAGGAACTGCCCCTCTCACTCTATGGTAATCCCTCTCTCTAGGAACATCAGATTTTTGCATCAAAAGTGGCCCTTTAGTTCAATATATTGAAATAGGGTGGGGTCAAAAATTAGAAAAAAATGAAGCCCCAATGCATATCTGTGGTCGCATATGAGACCGTAAAACACTTCTGCAGTCCGCATAATGGCCCTCCGGAACTGCGCACTCCTACCTCACTTTGCGGTCGGTCTGCTGTCAACAGACCTATTCTGCGGTTGAATAATACGCCGCAGAACTTCACTCCAAATACTTTTGTGTTGGATCTGTAATGGGTTGTGCGGGCCGCAAAATGATTATGCGGCCGCATAATGGTCCAAAAGGTTTTCCCAAGTTTATGCTTCAGTCTGCTGCAGATCTGCGATTCGCATATCAGTTCTGCGATGGCAGAAATGCCCTGCACTGTCAAAAACTTTCTTCGACTCCCCAACGCACTCTTCAATCCAAAAGGTCTGCAATCTCTACGATCATCAACATATAAGTCCACTTTGGTACCACGAAACCCCGGGTTTTTAAGTAAAATTTTACGGGGCCAGCTCATCTGAGCATTTTATCAAACACTAGGTGGGTATTATGATTTCAAGGTTCTCCTATGGTGGATTGTTCCATCCCACTACCCAAAGTCTACCCAATTTAGCTCAATATTCTTCCCCCAACTCTTGCTAATACATGCATGCATAATGGACAACTCCCACACCCAATAATTGCTTTTCTCATTACCTATTTTCAGTAAATTCACGAAATTGAGGGTTAGGGAGTAGAATCTTACCTCTAGAATGAAGACCTAGTGAATCTTCTTGTGAATTATACAACTTTGAGCAAGATTTAATGATCAATAAGCTTAGTAACTTCCCCTATCACTCTATGATAATCCCTCTCTCTAGAAATATACGATTTTTGCTTCAACAATGGCCCTTTACTTCAATATATCGAAATAGGGTGGGGTCAAAAATTAGAAACAAATGAAGCCCCAATGCATATTTGTGGTTGTATATGCGACCGCATAACGCTTCTACGGTCCGCAAAATGGACCGCATAATGGCCGTCCGGAACTGGGTACTCCTGCCTCACTCTGCGATCGGTCTACGGTCAGCAAACCTATTCTGCGGTCCAATAATGCGCCGCAGAACTTTCCTCCGAAAATATTTATGTTGGATCTGCAATAGGTTGTGCGGCTCGCAAAATGATTATGCGGCCACATAATGGACCGCATAATGGTCCAAATATTTTGCCCAAGTTTCTGCTTCGGTCTGCGGCAGATCTGTTCTCCGACCGCAGAAACGCCCTGCACTTTCAAAAAGTTTCTTCAACTCCCCAACGCACTATTCAATCCAAAAAGTCCGAAATCTCTACAATCATCAACACATAAGTCAACTTTAGCACCACAAAACCCCGGGTTTTTAAGTAAAATTTTACGGGGCCACCTCATTTGAGCATTTTATCAAACACTAGGTCGGTATTATGATTTCAATGTCTTGCTATGGTGGATTCCTCCATCCCACTACCCAAAGTCTACCCAATCTAGCTCAACATTCTTCCCCCAACCCTTGATAGTACATGCATGCATAATGGACAACTCCCACACCGAAGAATTTCTTTTCTCGTTACCAATTTTCAGTAAAATCACAAAATTGAGGGCTAGGGGGTAGAATCTTACCTCTAGGTTGAATACCTAGTGAATCTTCTTGTGAATTCTTCAACTTTGAGCAAGATTTAATGATCAATAAGCTTAGGAACTTCCCCTCTCACTCCAAGATAATCCATCTCTCTAGAAATATCAGATTTTTGCTTCAAAAGTGGTCCTTTACTTCAATATATTGAAATGGGGTAGGATCAAAAATTAGAAAAAAGTGAAACCCCGATGCATAACTGCGGTCGCATATGCGACCGCATAATGCTTCTCGGGTCCGCATAATGGCCCTCCGAAACTAGGCACTACTGCCTCACTTTGTGACCAGTCTGCAGTCCGCATAATGGCCCTCCGGAACTGCGCACTCCTGCCTCACTTTGTGGCCGGTCTGCGGTCAGCAAACCTATTCTGCGGTCGAATAATACGCTGCATAATTTCCCTCCAAATATTTTTGTGTTGGATCTATGATGGGTTGTGCGGACCAAAAAATGATTATACGGTCGCATAATGGTCCAAAACGTTTGCCCAAGTTTATGCTTCGGTGTGCTGTAGATCTGCGGTCCGTAGATCAGTTCTGCGACCGCAGAAATGCCCTACACTTTCAAAAACTTTCTTCAACTCCCCAACGCACTGTTCAATCCAAAAAGTCTGAAATCTCTATGATCATCAACACATAAGTCCACTTCGGTACCACGAAATTCCGGGTTTCTAAGTCAAATTTTACGGGGCCAGCTCATTTGAGCATTTTATCAAACACTAGGTGGGTATTATGATTTCAAGGTCCTCCTATGGTGGATTCCTCCATCCCACTACCCAAAGTCTACCCAATTTAGCTCAACATTCTCCCCCCCAACCCTTGATAGTACATGCATGCATAATGGACAACTCCCACCCCCAATAATTGCTTTTCTCATTACCTAGTTTTAGTAAAAAATCACGAAAGTAAGGGTTAGAGAGTAGAATCTTACCTCTAGGATGATATCCTAGTGAATATTCTTGTGAATGCTTCAACTTTGAACAAGATTTAATGATCAATAAGCTTAGGAACTTCCACTCTCACTCTATGGTAATCCCTCTCTCTAGAAATATCAGATTTTTGCTTCAAAAGTGGCTCTTTGCTTCAATATATCGAAATAGGGTGGGGTCAAAAATTAGAAACAAATGAAGCCTCGATGCATATCTGTTGTTGCATATACGACCACATAACACTTCTGCGGTCCGCAAAATGGACCGCATAATTGCCATCCGGAACTGGGCACTCCTGTCTCACTCTGCGACCAGTCTGCGGTCAGGAGACCTATTCTGCGATCGAATATTGCACCGCAAAACTTTCCTCCGAAAATTTTTGTGTTGGATAGGCAATAGGTTGTGCGGCCCGCAAAATGATTATGCAGTCGCATGATGGCCCAAAAATATTGCCCAAGTTTCTGCTTCGGTTAGCGGCAGATCTGCGGTCCGCAAATCTGTTCTGCAACCGTAGAATGGACCGCAGAAACGCCCTGCACTTTTAAAAATTTTCTTCAACTCCCCAACGCACTATTCAATCCAAAAAGTCCGAAATCTCTACAATCATCAACACATAAGTCCACTTCGACACCACGAAACCCGGGTTTTTAAGTAAAAGTTTACCGGGCCAGCTCAATTGAGCATTTTATCAAAAACTAGGTGGGTATTATGATTTCAAGGTCCTCCTATGGTGGATTCCTCCATCCCACTACCCAAAGTCTAACCAATTAGCTCAACATTCTTCCCCCCAACCCTTGATAGTACATGCATGCATAATGGACAACTCCCACCCCCAATAATTGCTTTTCTCATTACCTATTTTTAGTAAAATCACGAAATTAAGGGTTAGGGAGTAGAATCTTACCTCTAGTATGATGTCCTAGTGAATCTTCTTGTGAATTCTTCAACTTTGAACAAGATTTAATGATCAATAAGCTTAGGAACTTCCACTCTCACTCTGTGGTAATCCCTCTCTCTAGAAATATCAGATTTTTGCTTCAAAAGTGGCCCTTTGCTTCAATATATCGAAATAGGGTGAGGTCAAAAATTAGAAACAAATGAAGCCCCGATGCATATATGTGGTTGCATATGCAACCGCATAACACTTCTGCGGTCCACAAAATAGACCGCATAATTTCCCTCCGGAACTGGGCACTTCTGCCTCACTCTGCGACCGGTCTACGATCGCCTAATGCGCCGCCCAACTTCCCTCCGGAAATATTTGTGTTGGATCTGCGATGGGTTGTGCGGCCCGCAAAATGATTATGCGGCCACATAATGGACCGCATAATGGTCAAAACATTTTGCCCAAGTTTCTGCTTTGGTCTGCGGCAGATCTGCGTTCTGCAGATCAGTTCTGCGAACGCAGAATGGACCGCAAAAACGCCCTGCACTTTCAATAAATTTCTTCAACTCTCCAATGCACTGTTTAATCCAAAAAGTCCAAGATCTCTACAATCATCAACACATAAGTCCACTTCGACACCACAAAACCCTGGGTTTTTAAGTAAAATTTTACGGGGTGTTACATCATCCCCGCTTAAGAGCATTCGTCTTCTAATGAGGGCCAAAATCCGCCATTAGAAACCAATGTGACTCAGCTGCTATAACACACACCAACAGTTCCAAACTTTTGACTAACTCCCCAAATTTCCAAAATTTTCGCCAGAGTTTCCCCTATAATTGGGCCTATCCACCTGTCAGAGAATCCCAGAAACCAACCCTAACAACATATACATGCCTAAGGACTATGATTTCACTATTCTATATCATCCTAGGAAGACCAATGTGGTGGCTGATTCCATGAGTCAAAAGGCATAGAGATTGGGCAGTGTAGCATATCTACCGTCAACGAAGAGGACAATAGCATTGGAGGTTCAGGCCTTGGCCAACCAGTTTCTTAGGTCTGATGTTTCGAAGATGAGTCGTGTTCTTTCTTGCATGGTGTCTTGGTCTTGGATATATGATCATATTGGAGAGCATCAGTATGACGACCCCCATTTTCTTGTCCTCAAGGACACGGTCCAGCACGACGATGCAAAGAAGGTTACTATTGGGGATCACGGTGTATTACGGATGTAGGGTCGGCTATGTGTGCCCTATGTTGATGGCTTGCATCAGTAGATTATGCAGAAGGCCCACAATTCGCGGTGCTCCATTCATTCAGGTTCCGTTAAGATATGTTAGGACTTGAGGCAGCACTATTGGTGGAGAAGGATAAAGAATGACATAGTGGAGTATGTTGCTTAGTGTCTAAATTGTCAGTAGTTGTTGTTTGAGCATCAACGGCCAGGTGGGTTGCTTCAGAGGCGTGAGATTCCCGAGTGGAAATAGGAGCAAGTTACCATGGATTTCGTTGTTGGGATCCCACTGACTGAAAATGCAGTATGGGTGATTGCGGATAGGAGCCAAGTAGGCTCATTTCATTCCAGTGGTACTTATTCTTCAGGGCAGCTGGCTCAGGTCTATATTCGCAAGATTGTCCGACTTCATGGCGTGCCGGTATCCTTCATCTCTAACTGGGGTATGCAGTTTACATCGCGCTTCTGGAAAGTCGTGCAGCGTGAGTTGGGCACATGGGTTGTGTTGAGAACAACATTCTACGCTCGATCTAATGCGATTGGCCTGGATTGCTCGTATATCGACTCAGTTTACTTATAGCACAAGCTATGTCTGGTCGTGTACAATTCATGATATACATTAAGCATCCCAATACACGAGCATAATCCAATTGTGATATGCTTTGGCCTTTGTTCTTTGCTAATGCAAGATTCACGTCAATTGGAGTCTTTGCAACTTTAAAGCCCAAGTGCTTGAATTTTTCAAGTACTGTCTTAATATAATGAGATTGTGACAATGCCAGACCTTGAGGAGTCTTATTGATCTTAATTCCCAGAATTAAATCAGCAACTCCCAAGTCTTTCATATCAAACTTGCTATTGAGCATACGCTTAGTAGCATTTATGTTGGCAATGTCATTACTCATTATCAGCATATCATCCACATATAGGCAAACAATGACTATGTGATTTGGAACATTTTTAATGTACACACATTTATCACATTCATTTATCTTAAAACCATTTGACAACATTGTTTGGTCAAATTTCGCATGCCATTGTTTGGGTGCTTGTTTTAGTCCGTAAAGAGACTTAACAAGTCTACATACCTTCTTTTCTTTACCTAGAACCACAAATCCTTCAGGTTGTTCCATGTAAATTGGGGGAGGATCCTAGAATCACGCTGCCCGTATACCAAAGTAGTTGGCTCAAGGTTTTCAAACACTAGGGCATCATAACACATCCAAAACCTACCCTCGAGGCATCACAATACAAAGTGTTAGAACCTGAAGCTGATGGCAGAAAAAAAAACAATGCCAACCGTGGCCTCACGAGTAGTATATCAACAAAAAGGAACACCCTTAACATCAACTGTACAAATGATACATAATTCATAGAAGATAAACTCTTAGCATTTTCATAGAACACAACTTTATAAATGCATGGTTATTCAAACAAATGAGGGTATTTCTTCTTCATTTCTTCCTCGTCCTCCGAGGTGGCCTCTTCAACCTGCTGGTTCCGCCATAGTACTTTCACGGAGGAAATCTCTTTGTTCCTCAACTTTCGAACTTGCCTATCAGGAATGGCAACTGAAATTTCTTCATAAGTCAATTCTTCATTAACCTCAATAGTCTCAACCGGAACAATAAGCGACGGATCTCCAACCACCTTCTTCAACATGGATACATGAAACATTGGGTGTACTAAAGACATCTCTGGAGGTAGTTCTAGCATGTAAGCCACCTGACCAATCATCTGAATGATTCTGTACGGTCTGACATACCTCGGATTCAACTTCCCTTTCTTACCAAACCGCATTATACTCTTCATGGGGGAAACTTTTAAGAATACCCAATCATCCTCTTTAAACTGCAAATCCTTACGACGCACATCCGAATAGGACTTCTGACGACTCTGATCAGATTTCAACCGTTTTGTAATAATCTTAACCTTTTCCATAGCCTGATGCATGAGGTCTGGCCCAATCAACTCCCCTTTCCCAATCTCGAACCACCCAATGGGAGATCTACATCTCCTACCATATAATGCCTTAAACTGTGCCATTTGAATACTAGCATGATAACTGTTGTTGTAGGCGAACTCTATGAGCGGCAAATGATCATCCCAGCTACCCTTAAAGTCAAGAACACAAGAGCACAACATATCCCCAAGCGTCTGAATAGTATGCTCTGCCTACCCGTTAGTCTGCGGGTAAAAGGTTATACTAATATTCACCTGAGTACCCAAACCTTGCTGACTTTCTTCCAAAACATTAGCCATGAACTGTGTCCCTCGATCTGAGATAATAGAAACTGGAGTGCCATGCAACCTGACTGTTTCCTTGATATACAACTGAGCATACTGTTCTGCTGTGTCGGTAGCCTTAACATGTAAGAAGTGTGCTGATTTCGTGAGTTGATCCACAATTACCCAAATCGAATCAAACTTGCGAGGCGTGCGAGGTAATCCTTCCACAAAGTCCATATTGATCATCTCCCACTTCCACATTGGAATTACTATGTTCTGTGCCAACCCACTGGGCCTTTGGTGCTCGTCTTTCACTTGCTGACAATTTGGACATCTTGCCACAAAGTCCGCTACATTCCTGTTCATATCATTCCACCAGTAGACTTCCCTAAGATCATGATACATCTTTGTAGAGCCCAGGTGCATGGAATACCTACAAGTGTGAGCCTCGGTCATGATTCTTTCCCAGTGACCATCTACAATCATCAACACATAAGTCCACTTTGGCACCACGAAACCCCGAGTTTATAAGTAAAATTTTACGGGGCCTTACACCTTCCCTCCGAAGCCACGTGATAACCTCTGTTACTTTGGGCCCTGTGAGCGTGGTCAGTACATAGATGTTTTACCGGGTCGATAAATATATTTTGTATCGGGTTATGTGATACATGTATTGTGCATCAAGGTACATGGATTTTGTACCGGTAGAGCATGTATTTTTATAATTGACTCATTTTGGGGTAATAATTTTTCCATAAACTGTTACTTAACATCCTTATAAGCATGCTTATCCATTGATAATTGTGACTCTTGTTATTTATGATATTTCTTATTATTCAATTGTTAAATTATGCTATTGTACTTGTGTGGTAGGTGTTCGGAAGCATCTAGCCTCGCCACTACTTCGTAGAGGTTAGACTTGATATTTACTGGGTAACGATTATGGTGTACTCATACTACACTTCTGCACATCTTTTTGTGCAGATCCTCAGGTGGGTCCTAGCAGAGCTTCCTAATTTGAGCTAGGAGACTATACAGAGACTTAGGGTAAGGTGCACTTAATCGTTTTACTTTGCAGTTCTTGAGTCCCTGTTCTTTTCCTTTATTTCTGTCTATTGTATTTTACACAGTTGTTATGTATACAGACGTGTGCTCATTTACGTACATTGCTCATATACTTGTGCCACCTAGTCTTGGGTGCATGCTGTATTGACTATGTTTAGGCCGTGTTTGGGTTGTTATCAGATATTATCACTATTTTGGACCATTACTGTCTTATTTTATGAAATATGTTGCTAGTAAGTAAAGGAAATGGACTTTGAATTGTTGATTGTGAGTTGTCTTGCTTAGCAAGTTCGGCTAAGCACCATCATGACCTCGAGGCGGGATTTTGGGTCGTGACAGTGCTTCGTGATCGTGTATAGTGATTAGGGAGCAGGGTTCATTGTGCTTCTCATTCGCAGGGTTTAGCCCACATTTGTGTAGTTTTAGGTAGGCTAGTCATCGTGTTCGCGTAAACATGGTCTCATTCGCAAAGGAGTAGAGTCAGGCGTCAGGCGAGAGTGTTGGCTTTCATGTTTGTTGTGTGATGCTTGCATTCGCGGTGGATTGAGGGTCTGGTCTTCGAATTCATGTGTGATGTATTGCATTCACGAAGTAGAGCATGAGTGGTTCGTCGCATTTGGTCATCGCGATCGGGGGGCCCTATCGTGATCACAAAGGGTACCCCTGGGCAGACTATATTTAGTGCTTATTTCGGTATTTTACCCATTCTTTCATATTTTGAGCCCTAGACTTCGAGAGGAGGAGATTTTAATGATGAATTTCACTACTACATTGGAGGTAAGTAATGTTTACTTGGATTTGGTTATATATCTTGATTCCCTATGGATTTCTACACTTAAAACTTGGAATTTTAAATTGAAATTTGCTATTTTTGTTTGCAACTTAAGAGGTTGTATTTTGGAAATTTGAGGATCGATTAAACTCGGGTTTGTAATATAATCACATATTTGAACTCGTGGGGTTATGGGTATTCAGAATCTACCCCTTGACTCGGGTTTTACCATGTGGGTCCGGATTGACTTTTGTTAACTTTTGCGGATTTGATTAAAGATTGAAGCTTTATTATTTGTAATTGATTCTTATAGCTTTGTTTGACTCATTTAAGTAATGTTTGACTAGATTCGTGTCATTTAGTGATTAGATTTGAAATAAAATAAGGTTGTTGTTGATTGAATCTTTGCGGGAGGAGGTAATTCTCTTGTCTATCCTTGTAAGAGGAAATTCTCCCCATAGGTGATCTATTTGCTACTTGTTACGTAATTTAGGTGCTTCGTATATGCAAAGTGATGAGCGTATATGCATAGCTAGGTTATGACCATATACCGTAGAGTTTGGCTTATGATTATTCCTTGTTGGGCCTATGTGAATTTATTATCCATGTTGTGTTGATTATATGACTAGGGGATGAATCATAATTATGATTTAGAAGCATGCTTAAGATTTTGACTTGTTAAATTGCGCATAAAGTATTATTTTGCCATGTAGAACTTTCCTCTTGAGTCGTAGTCATACATTTATCTTATTTGATGTATGGTTGATGGTTACATGGCTTAATTCATTCATGTTAAAGGTTATGAAAAGACTTTTGAAATGTAAAAATTATTTATTAAGTCATTGTGATAAATTGAATTATATGATTAGCCATAGCCATCTTATAGCTCTATGAGCTTTTATCCGCATTTTTATTGTTACGTCTGGTGCTTCTTATTTTATATATATATATATATATATATATATTGGAGAGTTGGATGTTGTGGAAGGTTGAGAAAAACTTACACGAAGGACATTGTGAGTGGATATTGATTATCGATTATTGATAGAATTATGATTGGAACAGGTTGCATGCTGCAATGATTAGTTAATGATCATTAATTGTAAAATGGTCAACGCTTGGATATGGATCCGTCCCTCCGGAGTAAGGTGATTACCCATGTTACTTGGGCCATGTGATTGTAGGCACTCGAATATAGTACTTGGTTGGACACGTAGTATGTGTTGGGCACATGGATTTGTGGTGTGAGGTATTAAAAAATGAACTTGAACACGTATATGTACATATCTTAGACTCATGCAGCTGATTTATATAAATATTATTTACATATATCATGACCTTATGTGTGGATTGAGGTGTTGATATATTATTTTATCTCCTTCATCTGTAAAGGATTCCTAAACTTTGTATGAATTATGGCTTGAGCTTTCATATCTTATTGATGATGTTATGCCTTAATTCATATCTTATTTATGTTATGACTTGGCTATTTGGATTGTTAGTAAGAGTCGATGTCGACCTCTCGCCACTATTTTTTTGAGGCTAGACTTGATACATACTGAGTACCGTAATTTTATACTCATACACTTCTGCATATTTTTGTGCAGGTTCAGAGACGGGTATTAGTGGTACCAATTGAGCTGAGTAGAAGTATTATAGGGAGATTTCGTGGTTAGCTACTTTACGTGAAATAATCCGCAGCACTTGGAGTCCCCCTACTTATATATTTTTGTCTATGTATTTCTTTTTTGGATAGATTTTTTTGTTCAATAAAAACTAGTTACTCTTATTAGATGCTCGTGATATAGTGACACCGGGTTTGGGCACTTGTTAGACAACTGTGGTTGTGTTTAGACCCTATTTTTGGTTTTGTATTTAAGATATTG
>AWOL01S0046141.1:0-34087 GCA_000715115.1 Nicotiana otophora | reverse complement strand
GTGGTGAGCTGCCTTTCTGAGCCGTTCTGCAGCTACCAATGTCTCTTCTTATATTTATATTCTGTCTATTTTATTTCAGACAGTATTTGAAGTTTTGTATAATCTACTAGATGCTCATGCACTTGTGATACCGGGTCTTGGCACACACACATTGGTAGAAGTTGGTATTTTATTATTTTCTTGGAATAAAAGTTTAACCAATGTACGTATGACTTATTAGTTGGCTTGCCTAGCTGTAGTGTTGGGCTCCATCACGACCTATAGGTGAAATTGGGTCGTGACACAAACGGGCTAAGTACCACCAAAGGATATCTAGTAAGTCTCATAGGCTACCTCCTAAAAAGGCGGAGCAAGACCTTTTGGGAAAAATAATAAAGAAAATGCATATACGGAAAAATCATATAAATTTTACAACCAAGTCATAAGCTGGAAACTAAAACTATATGCTAAACTGTAAGCTGAAACTGAAACTTAACGTAGAAGTTATGTCTTTTATATATATATATATATATATATAAAAGACATAACTCTTTGCTAAAAATTGTTACGCATAATGACCTTGCGTACGTGAGCATCTGGGAACACGTACGGGGGAGTGTCGGCCTATCTCCCCAATAAATAGTTGGCACCTGCGAGCATGTGCTAGGTAACCCTGACATAATGGCACTCATGCTGGGGGAGGTTGGCCACTTCTCCTTACTGAATATGATCACATTGATGCATGAATTAATATTGAAATTGAATATTTAACTGAATGTAAATATCACAAATAAAGACACATAACAATTGTTAATACACATAAGCATGTATTCATGTCACATATAATGTCGTATTGAATAAGAATAAGTGAACTGAGTATTGGATTACGAGAATACATGACTTAGCTTTATCTAGCATATGGAGCACAAGGGTTCTAATAAAATTCCCTACTAGGAAAGTAAACCTTAACTCCCTCAAGTCTTAGTTCCAATTCATCCTTTCAAACTTCCTCGGAGTTCAACAACTCACGATCTACAAATATTTAAGCTAGAATCATCAAGACATACTCAACAAGTTCAATTCACCACCAATTGAACTAATTTCTAAGTCATGAATTACTTAATATAATCAGTGCATAATGTAAAAAAATATTTGTATTTTTCTGTCAAGCTTAATGCTACAATATCCTCGACCACTTGGTATATGGAAAGGAAGCAACATATGTTAATATAAAAAATATTACATGTCCATACTTAATAACACAATCCAAAACCTATGACCATAATAATAATCCAAATACTCTAGCAACGTTCAAATCTAATCCACACTTTACCCTTAAAGCTTTGTCCATTACTAGATGAAAATAATTTCTCCATTATTTAATATTTCTAATCATGTTCCCAATCTCAAAAACTTGGCAGCAACTTAAATGGGTTTAGAATTTATCAAATTGCTTTCAATTTACTTCTTGTCATCATTCTAAAGAATTTGATATCCACATAAATCTTAATGTAATCCAAGGCACGCTATAAGGACAAGATTATATAGCTACATACCTGATTGTTTGTTGAATTGCACAAGGAAAATTTCCTGCTCACGCCAATTATGTATCCTCAAACTCCTCAAACAATAATGACCCAAGCAACAGATCAAACAATTGTTCTTCTTTGTTAATCCTTAACGCGATCGTCAGACACAAGTAAGTCTTTCGCATCTTCTTTTTCTTAATTTGATTCCAAAGCTAATAATGTTTAATTGTTTCCCCTTGAACCATTCTAAGGCTCTGCAAAGTAAGGAACATTAAGAAGTGGGATTGACCCACTTATTTCCTCCTTTAATATAAAGTTTGTTTTTTTCCCGTTAAACCATTCTAAGGCTCTATAAAGTAAGGAACACTAAGAAGTGGGGTTGACCCACTTATTTTCTCCTTTAATCTAAAGTTTGGCCCAATATATATTCTTAATCAAGTAAATGGTATTTACAAGGTTATTGATGACCTGTCAACCACGTTTTTGGTCTCCAACTCAAATACAAGTTTGGTTATTCTATTCATAAGCTCTATTTCAGGTTAAATTAGTCCAAAAATAAAATAACGGGGTATTACATTCTCTTCCTTGTTAATACAGTATTTGCTATATTGAGCATTTTGATACTTATAAATACTACTAGTATTTGGGCATGTGTGTTGCACGTGTATCCCATGCTAATTAGTATAAATATTTTATAGTTGCACGTGTATATGATATATTTTATAATTTTATTTTCGTATGATATTTATTATCATCGTAAAGCATAAACCTACTAGAAATTGCTTTCAGATGAATGTGAAAGAATATATTCATTTACAGATTTATGAAATTGATTGAACTTTAGGGAAAAAGAAATATCCCTTTTGTAGTATTTTTTTGTACTTCAATCACGTTATAGTTTAAGAAACTGTAGCCTCTTTCATTTTACAACTTAATACATATCAACAAACTACAATAAAAGTAGTATTTTATAGTTGTTGTGCATACATTTAATTGACATATGTTGTCACGATTCAATTTCTCCTATAGATCGTGATGGCGCCTAACGTCGTCGCTAGGTAAGCCAACGATGAATTTACTACGTGATTACTTCTTTTAACAGTCTTAAATGTAATTAAGTTCCATTTATTTAGAAATTTGATGAATATAGAGTCAAATGAATAAAATGAAAGCATCTAAAAGCAAACATAAATCTGTAAATACTCCCAAAACCATAAAGTCTACTAGTGTGTATGCTAAGATCTGGTGTCACAAGTATACGAATAACGAGTAGAATATACAAAACTCTAACTACTGTCCGAAATAAAGTAGACAGAATATAAATACAAAAGAGAGACTCTAGAGGCCGCAGAACGGCTCGAGAAGCAGCTCACCACTAGGCCTCGGGATATCTGGGACGTGCGCCGGTAGGACCGCCAGATGCACCTGCCTCAGATCCTGCACGGTTAGTGTTGAAGTGTAGCGTGAGTACATAAACAACATGTACCCAGTAAGTATCAAGTCCAACCTCGAAGAAGTAGTGACGAGGGTCGACGTCGACACTTACTATATGCTAATAGTAAATAAATACGGTATTCTAAATGAGCACGGGTTATGCATATAATAACAATAACTCAATAATAAGCAAAAGTAAATAAACCTTTCACACATGGTAAGTTTCAAATGAATTTCCATCTTATAATATTTTTGCCTCTCAAGTCAGGGAAGGATATCAAATATATGATTACACATCGAGTGTTATCATGCACGATTATGCCGAGGTCATACGACTCGATCCACAATAATATGTGCACTGCCGAGGGTCGATCGGCATGAACCATAGATGCATCTATCTACTGTCGAGGCGTTCGGTCCGCTCCACAAGAAGAAAGGATACTTTATAAGCATTTGACTTAAACGTTATTAAAGGCTAATACACAGTATAATACAAATTCCATTAATGGTCTTTCACAAATCCTCTAACAGGTTCCAATATAATTTAGGCACTTTAATTAACAAGTAGGGTGCAAACATCTCAAATAATTCATGATTCGAGTCCTAAGTCTACCCGGACATAAGCATAACTAGTAGCTACGCACGGACTCTCGTCACCTCGTACGTACGTAGCCCCCACAATTAGAAGCGAATATTAATTTAAATTACCTATGGGGTAAATTCCCTCTTACAAGGTTAGACAAGAGACTTACCTCGTCTTAAAACTCACTTTCCGGCCTCAAATTTACTCCAAAGCCTCAACTCGATGCGGAACAATCCTAAACTAGTCAAATGTTGTATAAATCGATCAATATATGTTCAAAAGTTCATATTCTAACTATTAGAGTGATTACCCAACCCCAATTGAAGGATCCCTAAAATTTATCCCCGGGCTCACGTGCCCGAATTCCGGAAATTTTCGAAAAAAGTTGTTACCCATAACCTCACAAACTCAAATATATACTTTTCACTCAATTCCATAGCCATTTTTGTGGTTAAATCACATTTCTATCAAAACCTAGGGTTATTCATCTAAAGCCATAATTTTCACAAATATTTATGTTAAAATCTACCCGTGATCTATGTATTAAACTCACATTGTATAGAAATTACTTATCTCAATTAGCTAGGTGGCAATTCCCCTCTTTAGAGATCCACAATCTCCCAAGTGTGTAATAAATGAACTCAAAAATAGCCTAAGTCTCGACTTAAATGAAGGTTTTGTCCAGCGGGTTTTTCGCTTCTGCGGTTCATTGGCCGCATCTGCGAAAATCTCATCACAGATGTGGTCCTCCCTTGGTTGTCCTAAATCCACATTTGCGGAATAATGGCTTGCTTCTGCGATGTCGCTCATGCACTTTCTCCCGCTTCTGTGGTTCTTTGACCGCTTCTGCGGTCGTGCATCTATGCCCTCCTTGTCTGCATCTGTGGTTTCTGGGCTGCCTACGCTGGGCCGCTTCTGCAGTTGCTGTGTCACTTCTGCGAGCTCGCACCTGCGGCTAGTCCTCCGCAGGTATGATTACACCAGAAGTCTGGTGCTTCAGCTGTGCTTCCAAGTCCAAATGATTTTCGCACCTCGTTCGACTAACACCCGAGGCCCTCGGGGCCCCGCCCAAACATACCAACAAGTTTGCAATCATAAAATGAACTCGCTCGAACCCTCGGAATGCATAAAACAACATAAAAACTAAGAATCACACCCCAAACCAAATTGAATCAACTTATGAACTTCAAGTTCTTCCAAATTACTCCGAACGCGCCGAAACATACTTAATCTACTCGGAATGACACAAAATTTTGCGTGCAAGTCTCAAATCACCATACAGAACTATTCCCAGGCTCGAAATCTCAAACGGATATCGATAACACCAAAACCTACTCCAAACCAACTTTAAAGAACTTGAAAAACCTTCAAGGTGCCAACTATCAATATTAAGCATCGAAACACTCCCAGGTCATCCAGAACCCGATCCGAACACATGTCCAAGTCACAAATCATCATACAAACCTATTGGAACCGTCAAATCCCAATTCTAAGGTTGTTTACTCAAAATGTTGACTCAAGTCAAACTTAGCCTTATTTAGCCAACATTAAGGAACCAAGTGTTCCGATTTCTACCCGAACCCTTCCAAATCCCGAACTAACCATCCCCGCAAGTTATAAAACAATAAAAGCACATACGAGGAGTCTTATTTAGGGGAATGGGAATCTAGAAGGCAAAACGACCGGTCGGGTCGTTACATTCTCCACCTCTTAAACAAACGTTCGTACTCGAACGGGTCTAGAATCATACTTGAAGTGCCGAATAGGTGTGGATATCAGCTACGCATGTCCTCCTCGGCCTCCCAAGTCGTCTCCTCGACTAGTTGGCCCCTCCACTGAACTTTTACCGCAGAAATCTACTTAGACCTCAACTGGCGAACCTGCCTATCAACAATGGCAACTGGCTCCTCCTCATAACCCATGCCCTCATCTAACTGAACCGTGTTGTAATATAACACATGCGACCTGTCGGCATGATACCTCCAAAGCATAGACACGTGGAAAATCGGATGAACTCCTGATAGACTAGGAGTCAAGACAAGCTCATAAGCAACCTCCCCAACTCGCCTGAACACCTCAAATGGACCTATAAAACTTGCGCTCAACTTGCCCTTCTTCCCCAATCTCATGACCCCCTTCATTGGTAAGACCTGCAAGAGGACTTTCTCGCACGCCATAAATGATAAATCACTCGCCTTCTGATTCGCGTAGCTCTTCTGTCTGGATTGTGCTGTGCGAAGTCGTTCCTATCAAATTTACCTTTTCTAAGGCATCCTTCACCAAATCAGTACCATATAGCTTAGCCTCGTTGGGCTCAAACCATCCGATGGGAGAACGACATCGCCGACCATATAAGGCCTCCAATGGAGCCATCTCGATACTGGCCTGATAACTGTTGTTGTAAGCAAACTTGGCCAAAGGCAAGAATCAATCCCACTGCCCTCCGAAGTCTATCACATATGCTCGGAGCATATCGTTCAAGATCTGAACTGTCCGCTTCGACTGCCCGTCAGTCTGCGGAAGAAAGGCTGTGCTGAGCTCTACACGGGTCCCCAAATCACTCTGTACTGCTCTCCAGAAATGCAAAGTAAACTGAGGGCCCCTATCTGATAAGATGGAAACAGGCACACCATGCAACCGAACAATCTCCTGAATATAAATCTGGGCATACCTCTTTGAAGAATACGTGGTCACAACCGGAATGAAGTGTGCCAACTTGGTCAGCCTGTCTACAATGACCCAAACTGCAGCAAACTTCCGCAAGGTCCATGACAACCCAACTACGAAGTCCATAGTAATGTGCTCCCATTTCCACTCAGGTATAGTCATTTGCTGAAGTAGGCCACCTGGCCTCTGATGCTCATATTTGACCTGCTAGCAATTTTGACACCTCACAATATACTCAACTATGTCCTTCTTATCTGCTGCTACTAATAAGGCTGCCTCAGGTCACGATACAGCTTTGTAGCCCCAGGATGAATAGAATAACGAGAGTTGTGTGCCTCCTCTAGGATCTTCTCCCTCAAGCCATCAACATTAAGAACACATAGGCGACCCTGGAGTAGTCGAACACCATCCTCACCGAGAGTAACCTCCTTGGAACCACCATGTAGTACCGCCTCTCTGAGAACCAACAAGTGCGGATCATCAAACTGGCGAGCCTTGATCTGCTCGAATAGTGAAGACTCGGCGACGACGCATGCAAGAACTCGTCTGGGCTCTGAAATATCCAACCTCACAAGTCTGTTAGCCAAGGACTGAATGTCCAAAGCTAGTGGCCTCTACTCCGCTGAAATGAATGCCAAACTACCTGTACTCTCTGCCTTTCTGCTCAAGGCATCTGGAACTACATTCGCCTTGCCCGAATGATAAAAGATGGTAATATCATAATCCTTCATTAACTCAAGCCACCTACGCTGCCTCAAATTGAGATCCCTCTACTTGAACAACTGCTGTAGGCTACGATAACTAGTCTAAACCTCACAAGACACCCCATAAAGATAATGCCTCTAGATCTTAAGAGCATGAACAATCGCGGCCAACTCCAAATCATGTACAAGATAATTCTTCTCGTGGGGCTTCAGCTGACGTAAAACATATGCAATAACTCGCCCATCCTGCATAAGTACACAACCCAAACCAACGCGTGAAGCATCATAATACACAATATACATCTCTGAATCGGAAGTATGAAGTCAATATGGTATTGAACTTCTGAAAGCTCTCCTCGTAATCATCGGACCATCGGAACGGAGCACCCTTTTGGGTCAATCTAGTCAAAGGTGCTGCAATAGATGAAAAGCCCTCCACAAACCGATGATAATAACCTGGTAACCCCAGAAAGCTCCTGATCTCAATCACTGTGGTAGGACGAGGACAACTCTGAACTTCCTCGATCTTCTTGGGATTAACCTTAATACCCTCACCTGATACAACATATCCCAAGAATGCCACAGAATCTAGCTAGAACTCACACTTGGAGAACTTAGAATATAACTTATGTTACAGAGTGTTATGAAGTACCACTCTCAAATACTACTCGCGCTCCTCCATGCTATGCAAGTAGATCAAAATAACATCAATGAAGACAATGACAAATGAATCAATATATGGCCTGAACACCCGGTTCATCAAATCCATAAACGCCACTGGGGTGTTAGTCAAGCCAAAGGACATCAGTAGAAACTCATAATGGCCATATCTATTCCAGAAAGCCGTCTTCGGGACATCAGAATCCCGAATCGTCAGCTGATGGTACCCCGATCTTAAGTCGATCTTAGAGAACACCCTAGCACCGTGCAATTGGTCCAACAAGTCATCAATATGCGACAACGGGTACTTGTTCTTAATGGTAACTTTGTTCAACTGGCGATAATCAATGCACATCCGTATAGTCCCATATTTCTTCTTCACAAATAATACTGGTGCACCCCAAGGCGATACACTCGATATGACGAACCCTTTTATTAGCAACTCCTTAAGCTGATCCTTCAACTCCTTCAACTCTCTCGGAGCTATGCGGTACGGTGAAATAGATATAGGCTGGGTACCTGGAGCCAAGTAAATACAGAAATCGATATCACAATCTGGTGGCATGCCTGGAAGATCAGAAGGAAACACATCGGAGAACTCCCGGACCACGAGCACTGAATCTGTCACGACCAAAAATCTCACCACAGGCTTCGTGATGACACTTAGTCTCTAAGACTAAGTAAGTCGATTACAATTACATTTCGAGCTATTTGTTTTAAACATATAATTTAATACCAGTGTCGAAACCAAAAGCGAAAACAAATATAAAAACTCCCAAGACTGGTAATACTGAGTCACAAACTCTAACTGAGTACATGCAATGGTCCCAAGGATCGAATATATAATACTGTTCGAATAAGAATGGACAGTACAATAAAAATGGAAAGACTCCAAGGGACTGCGACGTCCAAGCAGCCCTACCTTGAATCCTTGCGATGACACTCTAATCTCTGTCGGAATCCGATATCTCCAATACCTGGCTCTGCACAAAAATGTACAGAAGTGTAGTATGAGTTCACCACAGTCGGTACCCAGTAAGTATCAAGAAAAACCTCGGTGGAATAGTGACGAGGTACAATCAAGACACTCACTAATCAAATAACTTGTGTAATATAGCAGTATACGATAATAATGGAAAGCAAATAACAGTAATGGGAACAAGAATCGACCAGTGGTATCAACAACAAGGGAATACGAATACCACAATTATTGTCCTACCAAATAAGGAATACCAATACAGTCAATTAAACAAGTCTTCAAATACAAATTTTGCCACAATAAAATCACTCTGTGATACCTCATCTCATAGTCATAAAATACGGGTCTCAGCCCACATTCATATTCCACGGTACCTCGTGCTCATGTCTATATCACAACTGCACAGACAACTCATGTGCCCAAAATATCACTATAAATACCACCACATGTGTATCAACAAAGAAATGAGTTTATTTTAAAAATTGTTTGATTGAAGAAAATGGTATTTCAATTAAAATAAAGCATCAGATAAGCTACTAATTAGATGTAAAACTTATTAAATTAAAACATAAGAGTAATTTCTTTTACTTAAAACAATTCAATCATAAAAATCAAGTACAAACCAGAAATACAAATTCTCAAAGTCTTGTACGAAAAAGCCAACACAATACAACAAGAAATACAAAAAACTTAATATTAAATCAAATAATACATCATGGAGAACACAAGAATTTATATATTATGAAAAATAAAATAACCAAAGGCAAGTGCAGCCATAGAGAAATATCAACAAAGGGCACTCCCGAGGTATCGTCTTGTAGTACCAAATCATAAATAAATTTCAACAAAGGGCACTCCCGAGGTACCGCCTCGTAGTTCTAAATTATAAATAAATTCACAATATTTCCTTATATCACCGCGGGATCCTTCACATTTACTTTTTAAAAATTATTTTTTTCCGAAATAGCATCCCGCGTTTTGGCCACCTTTATCACACTGCATGGCTTCTAGTAGTTCTCCTACTAGCCACGCGTATCAAGCCCTCCTTATCTCATCACATGCGTTTCAACACCCAGACCTTATACCATCGCATGTGTATCAATATCACAATATATCACAATTCGCACCTCAAGTGCCCGATTATCACAACATAACATAACTTTCACCTCAAGTACTCAAATATCAAAACATATCATAAATTGCACCTCAAATGCTCAAATATTACAACATATCAAAAATTACACATCAAGTGCTCAAAAATACAACTTGCCACAGAAATCAACAATACATTATGTTTCACAATAAGGAGCCCATGACTCGACCATAATGTGCACAAAATCTTAACAAAATTATTCGGGAGTGAACAACTCAACAAAATAATATTTCACAATTTAACACTTTGCATCAATATGATTTACGACCTTTATAACTCAATACCAATTTCAACAACATGAACTGGGAAGTAATTCATCAAGGAACAACGCCTTCTTTAATCCAAATTTTTGATAATTATATTAACACCCCAATTTAAACTTATTTAATTAATTATTTGCAGATGGAAAATCCATAAGGAATTAAATTCTAAGAAAATATCAAATCAACAAACACACAGAATTCACATAAAAATCCAAGTGACAATCACACCAAATTATCATATAAAATACAAACTCAACAAACAAGGAATGAGGCATGACAAATTCAAGGATTTACTAAATGCCAATAATTATCCAATTTAATACATAAATATTCCTAAGACTTTAAACCAATAAAATTTACACATATAAGCCCGAGTACGTACTCGTCACCTCGCTTACATGACTTTCAATCACACAACTTCCACATAAGTCTCAATGCCTAAGGGGTAATTTCCCCACACAAGGTTAGGCAAGATACTTACCTTTTTGAAATTAGGCTGATATTCTAAATTCACCTTCTTGCTTGAAGTGACCTCCGGACAGCTCAAATCTAACCAAATTAATTGTATAACTTAATTAAAATTCATCGAAAATAATTTCGGATAATAAAACGTCAACTTAAAATTTTACATTAAAAAGTCAATCAAAAGTCAATGCGGGGCTCGCATATCGGAAACCCGGCAAACATTTTATGAAATCCGAACACCCATTTAGATACGAGTTAAACTATACTAGTTTCACTCAAATCTGACTTCGAATCGACATTCAAATCCCAAAAATTCGTTTTATGAAACTTCTATAATTTTTCCCAAAATTTCCATCTCAAAATAGTAATTAAATGATGAAAGTAATGATATATTCTTGTATATTAACCAAATCTGAGTTAGATACACTTACCCCAATGATTTCTTAAAAACCCCACGAAATATCGCCACAAACCGAGCTCTCTAGGTCCAAAAATAAAAAATGAGATGAAACCCTCGTTTATATGGTACAAAATCTGATCCCCATTGTGCTGACCGCACATTTTTATTACGGTCTGCACATTTCCAAGTTCCGCGCCCGCGGTTCAAATTGTACGGCCGCACTTCAGTGTGACTACACTGCCAGGCTTTAGTACATTGACCATAACGTTCTGTACAAATGTCCAAATGATTAATAGTGTACCTTTCTCGAAACTAGACTCAAAGAAATATAACTTTAGTTTTTGAATCATCTCCAAATTCCTTGTAGATTAAAAGATATAAGCTTATGAAGTGTGACCATCGAACCTGAAAATCTCCTTTCTGCGGCCGCGAGAATAATTGTGCGGACCGCATAATTTCAACCACGGACAACACAATTTCAACTGCAGTCCGCATAATTACCACTGTCTCTGCACTTTGGAAGGTTGCGGCTGTACATCCGCACTCCAAAATGTGCCCTTTGCACTTCAACTATCCTAAAACATCATTAGAGTGCCAAATTGCACAAACTCGTTCAAAACTCACCCCGAAACTCACCCAAGCCAATCGGGACCTCAACCAAACATACCAACAAGTGCTAAAATATAACGCGGACCTGCTCAAGGCCTCAAACCACATCAAACAACGTTGAAACTACTAATCGCACCACAAATCAAACTCATAAATTTCCAAATCTTCCAACTTTCAAATCTCGTGCCGAAACATATTAAATTAACCCAGAATGAGGTCAAATTATGCATGCAAGTTCCAAATAACATAATGAAGCTAATTCAACTCTCGAAATCACATTCCGACCCCGATATCACCAAAGTCATTTCCCGGTCAAACTTCCAAACTTTTCAATTCCAACTTTCGCCATTTCAAGCCAAAATCAAATACGGACTTTCAAATAAATATTCGGACACACTCTTAAGTCCAAAATCACCATACAAAGCTATTGGAACCAACAAAATTCCATTTCGGAGTCGTTTGCTAAAACTTTAACTCTCCGATCAACTCTTTTCTTTTAAGCTTCTTAAATAAGAATTGTTCTTCCAATTTGATACCGAGTCATCCGAAAACCATACTCGAGCACACTCGCAAGTCATAATACATATTATATAGCTGCTTGGGGACCTTAAGTTGCTGAATGGGGCATAAATGCTTAAAACGACAAGTCGGGTCGTTACCGAATCAATCGTCGGAGTCTCTGTGGTAGTATCCCAAACATAGGCTAGATAAGCCTAGCAAGCCTTCTTGACCATGTGTCGATCTGTCACGACCCCAAATTCCCTCCGCAGGATATCGTGATGGTACCTAGTCTCTAAGACTAGGTAAGCCTATCAATGTGGAATAACAATAGAAATCTAAAATAAATAAGTCTAAAATTTACATAATTACAACTCCCAAAACCCGGTAGAAATAAATCACAAGCTTCTAAGAATTTATCCGCAATGTCTCTATATATCAGAGTCTAAAAAAAATAAGGAAGCAATATAATAAGGATAGACGGGGACTCCGGAGTCTGCGGACGCTGGCAGATATACCTTGAAGTCTCCGTATACAGGTAGCTCACTGATATCTGGGTTGGTAGGAAGTACCTGGATCTGCACAAAAATATGTACAGAAGCGTAGTATGAGTACACCACAGCGGTACCCAGTAAGTGCCAAGCTTAACCTCGGTAGAGTAGTGACGAGGTCAGGTCAAGCCCTACTGGAATATTAAAAGACATGGTGAAATATTTAACAATATAATAACAATAAAATGACAATAAAAATGAATCAAGTAATAAGTATGTCACGATTAAATCACACAGAATAAGGGCAGATAATACCTCGCGGAAACAAAACAAAATTTTTACAACTTTAGGAAAATCACAACAATAATCAAAAGTAAATGCAGCCATAAGGAAATATCAACAAGGGCACTCCCGAGGTACCACCTTGTAGTACTAAATTATAAATAAATTCAAAATATCTCATTTTCATATATCACCGCGGGAGCCTTCACCTTTAATTTTAAAGAAAATATTTTTTCCAAAATAGTATCCCGCATTTTAGCTACCCTTATCACACCACATGACTTCTAGTGGTTCCCCTACTAGCCACACGTATCAAGCCACCCTTATCTCATCGCATGCGTTTATGTAAGGACCCGACCGGTCGCTTCGAGAATTGTAGCCCCATTCCCCTTTTTTGCTAATTTTTGTGCTTCACTATTATTTTATGACTTACTGGGTTAGTTGATTCAGGTCTGGAGTGAATTCAGAGTGAATTGAGACACTTAGTCTCTTAATTGAAATCTTAAGCTGAAAAAGTCGACCGGATGTCGATTTATGTGTAAACGACCTCAGATTGGAATTTTGATGGTTCTGTTAGCTCCGTTGGGTGATTCTGGACTTTGGAGAGTGTTCGGATTGTGATTTGGAGGTCGGGAGTAGAATTAGGCTTGAAATGGAGAAAGTTAAATTTTTGGAAAGTGTGACCGGGGGTTGACTTTTTGATATCGGGGTCAGATTCCGATTTCAGAATTTGAAGTAGGTTTGTGGGGTCATTTTTGAATTGTGTGCAAAATTTGAGGTCAATCGAACGTGATTTGATAGATTTTGGCGTTGTTTGTAGAATTTGGAAATTTCAAAGTTCATTAGGCATGAATCCGTGTGTAATTCGTGTTTTGATGTTTTTTGAGGTGATTTGAGGGTTCGACTAAGTTCGTATGATATTTTGGGACTTGATGGTATGTTTGGTTGAGGTCTTGGCGGGCCTCGGGTGAGTTTCGAGTGGTCAACGGATCATTTTTGGACCTTGGTTGATGTCTGATGTCTGCTGCTGTGTTTTTCTGGTTTCCTCTTACGCTTTCGCGGGAGGAGCTTTGCGTTCGCGAAGGGTGTTTGTGAGTTGGGATTTTTTTTCTTCGCATTTGTGAAAAAGAGGACGCGAACGCGAAGGTATGGTCTGTGTGTGCATCGTGAACGCGAGAGTGGTGTCGTGTTTGCGAAGAGGAGTGAGGCAGCTGGGGACCCCCAACCTTTTGGTCTACGCGTTCGCGAGGCATGGGTCGTGTTCGCGAAGGTCAGTGTTGGTAAAGCATCGCATTCGCGAAGCGTTGGTCACTTTCGCGAAGAGTTAAACTGAGAGGCAATCAAATTGGTCTACGCAAACGCGAGGGGACGGTCGCGTTCGCGAAGAAAGAAATCTGGGCAGCAATATTTAATTTCAACAACGAGGGTTTGAACCTATTCTTCATATTTTGAGCTAGAGACCACGGATTTGGGCGATTCTTGAAGAGATTTTCATGGAGTTGATTGGGGTATTTGATTCTTACTTGGTTTTGGTTAAATTCTATGATTATGTCTTTAATTCCATCATCTAATTTGTGATTTGGGGTGGAAAATTGGGAAAAAAGAGGAAGTGTTTTTGAGTTAGATTTTTGAGGTTTCTAATGGGATTTTGTTATCGGATTTGAGTAAATTTGATATGGTTAGACTCGTGAGTGAATTGGCTTACGAGTTTTGTGACTTTTATCGGATTTCCAGACGTGGGCCCGGGGCCGGCTTTTGACCAATTTCGGATTGTGGCTTATAAATTTGTATTTTTCTTATAGAGTTGATTCCTTTAGTCCGTATCGATTGTATTGTACTGCTTGGGGCTAGATTCGAGACATTTGGAGGCCGATTTGCGAGGCAAAGGCATATTGGAGTAGAGTTATACTCGGATTGAGGTAAGTAACAATTTTAAATCTGGTCCTGAGGGTATGAAACCTCGGATTTTGGTGTTATATGATTGTTTTGGAGGTGACGAACATGCTAGGTGACGGGTGTATGGGCGGGCACCGTGGGAATTGTGATTTGGTCCATTCCATGAAGCTGAGAAGTTGAATAAACTTGTTGTTAACTATATGCTCTTCATGTGTTATAGAAATTTGATTGTGAATCATATTAGAGACCATAATTAGGCTATGTGTTGGTACTATTGGGACCCATAAAGGCCGTGTTACATGTTGGATTACCTGCTAAATGCTATTTGTACTCAGTCTCAGTGTTATTCGCATATAATATCTCAGTCTCTATTCTTGTTGATACATCATATTATTGCTGTTTGGGCTGATTTTCCTGATTTTAGAGAGCCCGAGAGTGTGGAGAGATTACTGACTGAGTGAGGCCGAGGGCCTGATTGTGAGGATATTTATGGGATCGGGCTGCAGGCCGCAACATAGTTTTATTGATTCATTCCATGATTTGGTTTGATATAGCGCTTCGGCTGAAGGAGCCCCTTCGGAGTCTATACACACCCCGGTGAGTGCAAGTACCTACTGAGTGCAAGTGCTAAATGCCGAGTGCTGAGTGACTGTGAGGAATGAGTGGCTGTGAGGAATGGGTGATTGTGAGGTTGGAGTGAATGGGAGGACAGAGTGATTGTTGCCCCTGAGAGGCTGTATATGATTTCATTGTTGTTGCACATAGTTCCCATATATCACTAATTTTGGAAAATTTCTGAAGGATACTTTTATCTGGTTTTTACTTGAATTTGGCACGAATAAACTGATTTGACGTAATTTACCGGATTTGAAAGCATGCCTACTTTTCTTGTTGAGACTACTAAAAGTGAATTATAACTGTGTAGCTCGTCACTATCTTTTAGTTCCTTATTTATTATTGTTACTTATTAAGTTGGTTGTACTCATGCTACACCCTGCCTTTCATGTGCAGATACAGAAGTTTTTGGACGCAGAGAGTGTTGATATTTTGCGTAGCTGACCGTTGGAGATACCGAGATAGCTGCCTGGCGTTCGCAGTCCTTGTTTCTCCTTTCTTATCCCTTCTTTTGTTGTATTTGGATCCAAACTGTTACAGTCGTTTCATTTTTAGACTGATTATGTATAGATGCTCATGGCTTAGTGACACCTAGATATTGAGAGCTATTTTCGCACTTGTATTTTGGGTTTTACCCTCTTATTTATGAAACTTTTACCTATTTCAAATGTCTTCAATTATTTTCTGTTAAATGCTTGGAGTATTTGTAAATGACGGCTTGCTAGTACCATCGATAGGCGCCATCACAACAGGTTAGGATTTGGGTCGTGACAAGTTAGTATCAGAGCCTAGGTTACATAGGTCTCACGAGTCATGAGCAGTATTAGTAGAGTCTTGCGGATCGGTACGGAGACGTCTGTACTTATCTTCGAGAGGCTACTGAACCCTTAGGAAATTCCACATTCTTGAATTCTTGTCGTGCAAATCTTTTGATTCTGGTGATTAAACTTTTGTTGTTCTATTCTCTCACAGATGGTGAGGACACGTACTATGGGACAGGATGGACAGCCAGTTGTACCACCAGTCGGGGCCGCGAGAGACCGAGGTCTCGTTAGGGGCAGAGGTGCAGCTCGCATAACAGCTAGGGCAGCACCTGTAGATACACTAGTTGCCCCAGTTCAGGAGTAGGTTCCAGTTGTGGATGAGCCTGTGGGACCAGCTTAGGCACCACCCGTGCCCATTGTGATTCCAGGCCTTCATGAGGCCTTAGCTTAGATTTTGTCCACGTGCACCAGTATTTTGATCTCTGTTCCGGCCGCAGCAGCCACTTCTCAGGCCGGGGGAGGTGCTCAGACTCCCGTCTCCCGCACACCAGAGCAGGTGGTACAGGGACTCTAGACACCGGGGGTACCACCAGCCCAGCCTGTTACAGTCGTTCAGGACTATGTGGTTCCTGTCATGCCTAATGATGAGCAACATAGATTGGAGAGGTTTGGGAGACTCCAACCTCCATTTTTCAGTGGAACAGAGGGAGAGGATGCATAGGGCTTCTTGGATAAGTTCCAGAGGATACTCCATACAATAGGTATTCTAGAGACCAGTGGGGTATCGTTCACTACCTTTCAGTTCTCTGGGGCTGCCTTCAGTTGGTGGGAGGCTTACGAGAGGCGTAGGCCGGTCGGTGCAGCACCCCTTACCTAGCAGCAGTTCTCTATTCTCTTCCTGGAGAAGTTCGTGCCTCAATCCCGCAGAGAGGAGCTGCGCAGGCAATTCAAGCATCTTTGTCAGGGTGATATGTCCGTGACGCAGTATGAGATAAGATCTTTTGTTTTGGCCCATCATGCTGTCTGGTTGGTTCCCACAGATAGGGAGAGGATCAGGAGGTTCATAGATGGCCTCACTTTTCAGCTGCGATTGCTTATGACTAGAGAGAGAGTGTCTGGTGCTACTTTTGATGATGTTGTCGACATTGCTCGTCAGATTGAGATGGTTTGCAGCCAGAAACGGGGTGAGAGGGAGGCCAAGAGGCCTCGTGGACAGGGTGGATTCAGCGGTGTTCCTTCTGGGGGTCAGTTCTACCACGACAGGGGTCGTCCTTACAAGCATGCTCAGACGGTTCACCCAGTTCACCGTAGTGCATCATCTGGCCATGGTTCACACAGTTATCAGCAGGGTCACTTATCTCTCAGTGCCCTTCCAGATCAGAGTTCGTCCCATGATCCATCGGGTCAGGGCTCGTCTATGCCAGGTCCTTCTACCAGTTATCCTGGAGATCGAGGCTCCCTTAAGTCCCCTTCCCCCGCACCAGGGAGTTGTTTTGAGTGTGGGAAGTTTGGTCATGTGTGGAGGCAGTGTCCTCATCGTCAGGGAGGTCCAGTGAAGCAGAGAAGTCATGTTGCATCTCCTGCACCAGTTACTACACCATCGCTCAGCCAGCTCAGGGTGGGGCCTAGTCAGCTAGAGGTCGCCCTAGATAGGGAGGCCGATCAAGTGTCGGTCAGGCCCGATTCTATACTCTTCCCGCTAGACCAGATGCCATTGCTTCCGATGCAGTGATCACAGGTATTATCTCAGTCTTCCACAGGGATTCCTCTGTATTATTTGATCCTAGTTCTGCTTATTCATATGTGTCATCGTATTTTTCTCATTATCTGGATATGCCCATGAGTCTCTAGTTTCATCTATTTATGTATCTATGCCGGTGGGTGATACTATTATTGTGGACCGATTATATCGGTCGTGTGTAGTGACTATTGGGGGATTGGACAACAGAGTTGACCTCTTGTTACTTTGTATGGTTGATTTCGATGTGATCTTGGGTATGGACTGGTTGTCTCCATGTCAATCTATTCTGGATTGTCACGCTAAGACCGTGATATTGGCGATGCCGGGGTTGCCGAGGATTGAGTGGAGCGGCTCTATAGACTATCTTCCCAGTAGAGTGATTTCATACTTGAAGGCTCAGCGAATGGTTGAGAAGGGTTGTCTATCTTATCTGGCCTTTGTGAGGGATGTTAGTGCAGAGACCCGTGCTATTGATTTTGTTCCGATAGTTCGAGATTTTCCGGATGTGTTTCCTGCAGACATACCGGGCATGCCGCCTGACAGGGATATTGACTTCGGTATTGATTTGTTGCCAGGCACTCGACCTATTTCTATTCCACCGTATCGTATGGCACCGACGAAGTTGAAGGAATTGAAGGAGCAGCTTCAGAAACTCCTTAATAAGGGATTTATTTGGCTTAGCGTGTCACCTTGGGCTGCACCAGTTCTATTTGTGAAGAAGAAGGATTGTACTATGAGGATGTGCATTGATTATAGGCAGTTGCACAAAGCCACAATCAAGAACAAGTATCCTTTGCCGCGTATTGATGATCTATTTGACCAGCTTCAGGGAGCGAGGGTGTTCTCCAAGATTGATTTGAGATCAGGATATCACCAGTTGAAGATTCAGGACTCGGATATTCTTAAGATAGCTTTCAGGACCCGTTATGGTCATTATGAGTTCCTTGAGATGTGTTTTGGGATGACCAATGCCCCACCAACGTTCATGCATCTGATAAACAGTGTGTTTCAGCCTTATCCTGACTCGTTCGTTATTATATTTATTGATGATATCCTGGTGTACTCTCGTAGCTAGGAAGAGCATGGCCAGTATTTGCGGATCGTGTTCCAGCGGTTGAGTGAGCATAAGCTTTATGCAAAGTTCTCCAAGTGTGAGTTTTGGCCTAATTCAGTGGTTTTCTTGGGGCACGTGGTGTCCAGTGAAGGTATTCAGGTAGATCCAAAGAAGATAGAGGCAGTTCGGAGTTGGCCCAGACCGTCCTCAGCCACAGAGATTCAGAGTTTTCTTGGTTTGGCTGGTTATTACTGTCGTTTTGTAGAGGGTTTCTCATCTATCGCATCGCCCTTGACCAAATTGACCCAAAAGGGTGCTCCTTTCAGGTGGTCGGATGAGTGTGAGGAGAGCTTTCAGAAGCTCAAGACTGCTTTTACCACGACTCCAGTTCTAGTTCTACCATCAGCTTCTGGTTCTTATACAGTGTATTGTGATGCTTCTTGGATCGGTATTGGGTGTTTTCTGATGTAGGAAAGCAGAGTGATTGCTTATGATTCACACCAGTTGAAGCCCCATGAAAAGAACTATCCTATCCACGACCTTGCGTTAGCGACTATTGTTCATGCCTTGAAGATCTGGCGGCACTATTTGTACGGTGTCCATTGTGAGATTTACATTGATCACCGGAGTTTGCAGCATCTGTTCAAATAGAAGGATCTTAACTTTCATCAGCGGAGGTGGTTGGAGCTTCTTAAGGACTATGATATCACTATTTTGTACCATCCCAGGAATGCTAATGTGGTGGCCGATGGCTTGAGTTGTCGGGCGGAGAGTTTGGGGAGCATAGCATATCTTCCAGCAGCGGAGAGGCCATTGGCATTAGCTGTTGAGGCCTTAGCCATCCAGTTTGTCAGGTTGGATGTTTCTAAGCCGAGTCGAGTATTGGATTGTATGGTCTCTCGGTCTTCTCTTTATGATCGTATCAAGGAGCGTCAGCAAGATGACCCCCATCTGCTTGTCCTTAAGGACACGGTCAAGCACGATGATTCTAAGGAGGTCACTATTGGGGATGATGATGCATTGAGGATGCATGGCAGGCTATGTGTGCCTAATGTAGATGGTTTGTGTGAGTTGATTCTCCAGGAGGCTCACAATTCATGGTATTCTATTCATCCGGGTGCCGCGAAGATGTATCAGGACTTGAGACAACATTACTGGTGGAGGAGAATGAAGAAGGACATAGTAGAGTATGTGGCTCGGTGTCTAAATTTCTAGCAGGTGAAATATGAGCATTAGTGGCCAGGAGGGTTGCTTCAGAAATTAGAGATCCCGGAATGGAAATAGGAGCGGATCACTATGGATATTTTTGTTGGGCTTCCACGGACTCAGCGGAAGTTTGATGCAGTTTGGGTGATTGTGGATAGGCTGACCAAGTCAGCTCATTTCATTCCTGTGATGACTACCTATTCTTCCGAGCAGTTGGCTCGAATTTATATGCGCGAGATTTTCAGGCTTCATGGCGTACTGGTATCTATCATCTCTGATCGGGGTACGCAATTTACATCACGGTTCTGGAGGGCCGTACAACATGAGTTGGGTACTCGAGTGGAGCTAAGGACAATATTTCACCCTCAGACTGACGGACAGTCTGAGCTCACCATTCAGATATTAGAGGATATGCTCCGTGCGTGTGTGATAGATTTTGGAGGTTTTTGGGATCAGTTCTTGCCACTAGCAGAGTTTGCCTACAACATCAGTTATCAGTCGAGCATCTAGTCGGTGGAGGGATCAGCCGATCGAGGAGGCGACTTGGGAGACCGAGCAAGATATGTGCAGCAGTTATCCTCATATTTTCACCACTTCATGTATGTCTCTATACTCGTTTGAGGAAGAACGTTTGTTTAAGAGGGGGAGAATGCAACGATGCGGCCGGTCATTTCGAGAGTTGTAGCCCTGTTCCCCTTTTCTACTCATTTTTCTATTTCACTATTGTTTTATGACATACCGGGTTAGTTGGTTCGGGTCCGGAGTGAATTCAGAGTGAATTGAGACACTTAGTCTCTTAATTGAAATCTTAAGATAGAAAAGTCGATCGGATGTCGACAAATGTATAAACGACCTCGGATTAGAATTTTGATGATTCTGTTAGCTCCGTTGGATGATTCTGGACTTAGGAGCATGCCAGGATTGTGATTTGGAGGTCGGGGAGTAGAAATAGGCTTGAAATGGCGAAAGTCAAATTTTTGGGAAGTTTGGTCGGGTGGTTGACGTTTTGATATTGGGGTCCGATTCCAATTCCGAAAGTTGCAGTACGTTTGTGGGGTCATTTGTGACTTGCGTGCAAAATTTGAGGTATATCGGACGTGATTTGATAGGTTTTGGCGTCGTTTGTAAAATTTGAAAATTTTAAAGTTCATTAGGCTTGAATCCGTGTGCAATTCATGTTTTGATATTGTTTGAGGTGATTTGAAGGTTTGACTAAGTTCGTATGATATTTTGGGATCTTGGTTGATGTCTGATGTCTGCTGTTGTGTTTTTCTGGTTTCCTCTTATGCGTTCGCGAGAGGAGCCTCGCGTTCGCGAAGGGTGTTTGTGAGTTGGGAATTTTTGTTCTTCGCATTCGCGAAGAAGAGGACGTGGACGTGAACGCGAAGGTGTGGTCTGTGTGTGCATCGTGAACGCGAGAGTGGTGTCGCTTATGCGAAGAGGAGTGAGGTAGCTGGGGACCCCCAACCTTTTGGGAGATTTTTGAAGGGGTGTTCATGGAGTTGATTGGGGTAAGTTATTCTTACTTGGTTTTGACTAAATTCCATGATTATTTCTTTAATTCCATCATCTAATTTGTGATTTGGGGTGGAAAATTGGGAAAAAAGAGGAAGTGTTCTTGAGTTATATTTTTGAGGTTTTGAATTGGATTTTGTTATCGGATTTGAGTAAATTTGGTATGGTTAGACTCGTGAGTGAATGGGCTTACAGGTTTTGTGACTTCTATCAGATTTCGAGACATGGGCCCTGGGCCGGCTTTTGACCAATTTTGGATTTTGGCTTATAATTTCGTATTTTTCTTATGGAGTTGATTCCTTTAGTTCGTATTGATTGTATTGTACTGCTTGTGGCTAGATTCGAGACATTTGGAGGCCGATTTGCGAGGCAAAGGCATATTGTAGTAGAGTTTTGTTCGGATTAAGGTAAGTAACAGTTTTAAATCCGGTCCTGAGGGTATGAAATCCCGAATTTTGGTGTTATATGATTTTTTTGGAGGTGACGCACATGCTAAGTGACGGGCGTGTGGGCGGGCACCATGAGAATTGTGACTTGGTCCATTCCGTGAAACTAAGAAGTTGAATAAACTTGTTTTTAACTATATGCTCTTCATGTGTTATAGAAATTTGACTGTGAATCATGTTAGAGACCATAATTAGGCTATGTGTTGGTACTGTTGGGACCCACAAAGGCTGTGTTATATGTTGGATTACCTGCTAAATGCTATTTATACTCAGTCTTAGTGTTATTCGCATATCATATCTCAGTGTCTATTATTCTTGTTGATACATTATATTATTGTTGTTTGGGCTGATTTTTCTGATTTCTAAGAGTCCGAGATACTGGAGAGATTGCTGACTGAGTGAGGCCGAGAACCTGATTGTGAGGATATTTATGGGATCGAGCTACACGCCGCAATATGTTTTTATTGATTCATGCCATGATTTGTCTTGATATAGTGCTTGGGATGAAGGAGCCCCTCCGGAGTCTGTACACACCCCCAGTGAGCGCAGGTATCTACTGAGTGCGAGTGCTAAGTATCGAGTGTCGGGTGCTGAGTAACTGTGAGGAATGAGTGGTTGTGAGGAATGAGTGATTGTGAGGTTGGAGTGAATGGGAGGACTGAATGATTGTTTCCCCTGAGAGGTTGTATATGAATTCATTATTGTTGCACATAGTTGCCATATATCACTGATTTTGGAAAACCTCTGAAGGATACTTTATCTAGTTTTTACTTGAATTTGGCACGAATAAACTCATTTGACTTAATTTGCCGTATTTGAAAGCATGTCTACTTTTGTTGTTGAGACTACTGAAAGTGAATTATAACCGTGTAGCTCGTCACTATCTTTTAGTTCCTTATTTATTATTGTTATTTACTGAGTTGGTTGTACTCATGCTACACCCTGCACTTTGTGCGCAGATCCAGGAGTTTTTGGACGCGGAGAGTGTTGATATTTCGCGTAGCTGACCGTTGGAGATACCGAGATAGTTGCCTGGCGTTCACAGTCCTTGTTTCTTCCTACTTACCCCTTCTTTCGTTGTATTTGGATCCAAACTATTACAGTCGTTTCATTTTTAGACTGATTATGTATAAATGCTCATGGCTTAGTTACACCCCGATATAGGAGTTATTACCGCATTTGTGTTTTGGGTTTTACCCCTTATTTATGAAAATTTTACCTATTGCAAATGTCTTGAATTATTTTTCTGTTAAATATTTGGAGTATTTGGAAATGACGGCTTGCCTAGTACCATCGATAGGCGCTATCACGACGGGTTAGGATTTGGGTCGTGATAGTTTCAACACCCAGACCTTATACCACCGCATATGTATCAATATCACAATATATCACAATTTGCACCTCAAGTGCCCAAATATTTTAACTTGCCAAAATAAATCAACAACAACAATATTTTCCATAATAAAAAGCTCACGACTCATGCCAAAATAAATCAACAACAATATTTTCGATAATAAGGAGCTCACGACTCAATCACAATGAGTACGAAAATCACACAAAATATTAAGAAAAAATAATATTTCACAAATTTAACACCTTGTCTAAATATAAAAGTTTTAAATGTAAAATACTTCATTTTTGATAATATTTAAATTAAGAAATCCATCCTTCAAATAATGCACATAACATAAGAATAAAGTTTCAACTAAACAGGTAAAACACTTAGCAGGAACAGGTCAGGCAAATTTAAAATACGAAAATATATTAATGATGATGAATATAACAGAATAAAATAATTTAATTAATATGCAACAGTGCTCTACACAATTTAAAGACATAATCTTCCACATTTAGCCCGTGTACACACTCGTTACCTCGTGTACACAACTTTTAACACCTCAACATTTTCATATCAATACCAATCCTAAGGGGAATTTCCCCCACACAAAGTTAGACAAGTCACTTACCTCAAACCGCGCTCAATCAGTTAAGTAGTATGCCTTTTCTTCGATTTTCCGACTCTGATCGGCTCGAATCTAATGATAATTACTTCAATTAAATAAATAAAAATAATAGGAATAAATTCCATAAGAAAATATAAATTTTCTAACAAAATCCGAAAGTTAATCCAAAAATTGCCCGTGTGGCCCACGTCTCGGAACCCGACAAAAGATACAAAATACGAATGCCCATTCAACCATGAGTCTAACCATACAATTTTTACTAAAATACGACATCAACTCGACCCTCATATCTTCAAATTAAACCAAGTGGCTTTTCTAAAGCTTCCAACTTAATTCACCAATTAAATGTTTAAAACAACTATGGATTTGGGTAATTTATCCAATATTGAGTTAAGAACACTTACCCTGTTGGTTTACTTGAAAATGCTCCCGAAAATTGCCTCTTCCCGAGCTCCAATTAGTCCCATTTTCAGAACTTAAACGTTCTGCCTAGTGATTTCTTCTACGCGATCGCAGATAAGGTCCCGCGATCGCGAAGTGCAATTGCAAGATGCCCAGAAAAGACCCTACTTGATTGTTGTGTCCTTCACGCAATCACGAAGAACATGATCTTCAGTCCTACGCGATCGCCGACAGCCACACGCGATCGCATAGAGCAAATATGTGGCCCAGCCTTCTGCCTCATTCCTCTTCGCGAACGCAACATTTCCCACTGGTTCGCGTACCACAGCCTGGCCAAACCTACGTGATTGTGGATGCCTTCATGTGATCGCATAGTACAAAAACTTAATGCTCCAACTTAGGCTAGGCGATCGCGGACATTCTAATGCGATCGCGTAGAAGGAAATCAGTGACAGAAAACCAACGTTCTTCAGCTGGAATGCAAAGTCCAAAATTGATCTGTTATTCATCCGCAACTCACCCGAGGCCCTCAGGACCTCAACCAAATACGTCAACAAGTTCTAAAACATCATACGAACTTAGTTGAAACCTCAAATCACATAAAAACAACGCTAAAACCACGAATCATACCCCAATTCAAGTTTAAGGAACTTAAGAATTTCCAATTTCTACATTTGATGCCGAAACCTATCAAATCAAGTCTGATTGACCTCAAATTTGGCACACAAGTCATAAAAGACATAACGAAGCTATGAAAATTTTTAGAACTGGATTTCGACTCCGATATCAATAAGTCAACTCCCCGGTCAAACTTCCAAACTTAGATATCTATTTTAGCCATTTCAAGCCTAATTTACATATAGACCTCTAAATAATTTTCTGGACACGCTCTTAAGTCCAAACTTACCATACAGAGTTATTGGAATCATCAAAAATCTATTCTGGGGTCGTTTTTACATAAGTCAACATCCAACCAACCTTTTCAACTTAAGTTTTAAACTTTGGAACTAAATGTTTCAATTCATTCCAAGACCTCACTGGACCCGAACCAATTACCCCAGCAAGTCATATAACAACTGTAAAGTACAATTGAGAAATAATTAGGGAAATAGAGCTTTAATACTCGAAATGACCGGCCGGATCGTTACACGATCCTTTAGAAAAGAAATAACCCAACTAGGTGTACTGACAGACGAACCCCTCCACTCCAATCTAGGCAAATCTGGCATCGCCAAGGTAACAGTCTTGGCATGGAAATCAAGGTTTGGCGTGATATGGAGATAACCTATCCATGCCTATTATGACTTCAAAGTCAGTCATATCAAGCAATAGAAGATCCGCTCTAGTCTCATAATCACATAATGTAACAATGCAGGACCGATAGATCCAATCCACAACAATAGAATCGCCCACTAGTGTGGACACATAAACAGGAGTACCCAAGGACTCACGAGGAATACCAAGTAATGAGAAAACATTAATGAAGCTTATGAATATGTAGACCCTGGATGAAATAGTACCGAGGCATCCCTACCGCAGACAGAAATAGTACCTGTAATCACGACATCTGGTCGGGCTGGAAAGGCATAGAACCTAGCTGGAGTGCCTCCTAGCTGGCCTCCACCTCTAGGACGACCCCTACCCACCTGCCCTCCACGTATGGGCGGCCGGACGGCTGGTGGGGCAACTGGTACTGGAACCATAGGCTGCTGACCCTGCTGCATTGCCTTGCACCGAAGCCTGGGGCAGAACCTCCGCATGTGACTAAGGTCCCTGCACTCGAAACAACCTCTCAGTACGGTAGACTGCTAACCTGAATTCTGACCTTGATGGCCTGAATACCCACTAGAGGATCCCTGAATAGCTGGCGGGCGGTAAGAAGTCTCTGGTATGGCGCTAAAATAAGGTTGCACCGGACCACCCCGAGGAGGCGGCAGTGCTGGATATGTGGGCCTGCTAGATTGACCCCTGACGAAATGACCCCTGCCCTCATCCGGGGTACCACTGAACTCCCCAGAATACCAGAATCACTTATCCCTCATAGCCTACTCCTAACCACGCTGACGTGCACCCTCGATTCTCCGAGCTATCTCTACACTCGTAAGAAGTCCCCATCTCCCCCTCTTGGGCCATAGTGTCCTGGCTAGTAGAGTGAAACCGGCAACAAACCTCTGCACTCTCTCTACATCGGTCGGAAGTATCATAAGTGCATGACGAGACAACTCAGAGAATCTCGCCTCATAGTCAGTCACTGACAGCTGGCCCTGCTAGAGCTTCTCAAACTGAAATCGCAACTCTTCCCTCTGAGAGAGTGGAATATACCTGTTCAAGAAGAGGTGTGTGAACTGGTCCTAAGTCATGGGAGGAGAACCTGTTGGTATGCCGAGATGATATGACTGCCACCACTGTCACGACCCAATTTTCTCATAGGCCGTGATGGCCCCAACACCGTTGTTAGGCAAGCCAACACCGATAAATCTAGTGGTTTCCACTTTCAATATCTTTGCAAAATGAATAACTTTCCTCATTGATAAAGGTTTTAGAAATTTACTGTTGTAAAGTAATTAAACAAAAGCAACTGAGTGCAAATCGAAGTCATAACAATAAATCCAAATTCATAAGTCTACTAATGTGTGCCAAGACCCGGTGTCACAAGTGTGTGGGCTGCTAGCAGAATATACAAAAGGAGGCTAATCTACTGTCTCAAGGAAATAGACATAGTTATAAATCCAAAAGAGAGACTCCGGCTGCTGTTGAACATCTCGGAAGGGAAGCTCACCATGTAGTCTCGAGCTAGAAGTCAAGTATGCACGCCGGACTGATAACCAGATGCACCTACCTCAGATCCTGCACATCAAGTGCAGAGGTGTAGCGCGAGTACATAAACAATATATACCCAGTAAGTATCTAGTCTAACCTAGAAGAAGTAGTGACGGGGGGTTGACTTTGACACTTACTAAGGGCCAAAAACATAATAATGTGAGGTTCTAATTAAGCATATGATATACAATGATAATAGCGCTCAAAACAAGAAGTAAGTAAGCAAAACCTTCTTTCAAGTAAGAATCAAACCATTTCTCTCATCTATTCCCTTCACCTTTCAAGTCCGTGAAGCATTATTAAATATAAAACGGATTTCGGTATCACTATGCACGAATTATGCCGAGGACGTACGGCCCTATCCAAATACACTGCAACTCTTCCCTCTTGGAGGATGGAATGTACCTGTCCAGGAATAGGCGTGTGAACTGATCCCAAGTCATAGGAGGAGAATCTGCTGGTCTGCCAAGAAGATAAGCCTTCCACCACCTACGTGCGTTGCCCTCCAACTGCAAGGTAGTGAAATCCACCCCTTGAGACTCCAATATGCTCATGTTGTGTAGTCTGTCCCTGCACCTATCAATAATGTCCTGGGAATCCTCATGTCGTTCACCCCCAAATATCGGAGGGTGAAGCCTAGTCCATCTATACAAAAGCTTCTGTGGCTCGCCGACTGCAGCTGGTCTAGGCTCAGGTATAGCCACTGCAACTGGCTGGGCCCCGCCCACGGGTAGTATACCCGGGGTCTGATATAAGGCAACTGCATCCCCAGATGCCTGAGCAGTTGGGGTCTGTGCCCCCCTCCCGCCTGAGATGTGGTTGGGTCTACTGGAAATAAACCAACCTCGGTCATAGAATCCATGAACCGCAACATACGGCCTATGACCTCCTGAAAGCCCGGTGCTGACGTGAGATCTACCCTACTTCGGGCCGGTGCCCTTCCCCAGCCTATGCCTCGGCCTCTAGCCACATGGGGAGCAGCCCCTCCCGGGTCTGGAACGTTTGCTGTGCGTGTTCTCACCATCTGTGAGAGAATAAGAGGAAGAAACTTCACCATCAACTGCACGATAGGAGATGAATAAAGAGTAGTTTCCTAACACCCCCAGCCTATCGAAGATAAGTACGAACGTCTCCGCTCCGATCCGCAAGACTTTATTAGGCTTTCCCATAACTTGTGAGACCTACGTGAACCTAGTGCTCTGATACCATGTTGGCACGGCCCAATTTCCTCATAGGCCGTGATGGCGCCCAACACCGTTGTTAGGCAAGCCAACACCGATAAATCTAGTGATTTCTCTTACAAGGCTAGAAAAGAGACATACCTCGTCTCAAAGCCTGCTTCCTGGTTCAAGAATGTGCTCACACCCTCAAGTCTGTGCCGAATCAATCAAAACTAATCAAATAATATACAAACTAATCAATACGTGCTCAAGAGTGCATATTCCAACTATTAAAAAGATTACCCAATCCTAAATACAAGATTCTAAAAATTCACCCCTGGGCCCACGTGCCCGGATTCCGAAAATCTTCAAAGAAAGTTGTTACCCATAACCTTAGAAACATAAATATATGATTTTCATTAAGTTCCATAACCATTTTTATGGTAAAATCCCATTTTTAGCAAAACATAGATTTTTCATCTAAACCCATGATTTTCACAAATTTTCAAGTTAAACTCTACCCATAATCTAATATTAAACTCACATTATGTAGAAATTACTTATCTTCAAAAGCTAGGTCTCAATCCCCTCCTTAAAAGATCTCCAATCGCCCAAGCGTGAAAGAAAATGTGTTAGAAATGGCCTAAGTCTCGTATTAAATGAACCATTCTGCCCAGCGATTTCAGCACCTGCGGTGCCTTGGTCGCATTTGCGGTCCCGCACCTGCAGAAAAATCCCCGCAGGTGCGCATTCCTCTCACCTGGACAGGCTCCGCAGACCATTTGAGCCGCTTCTATGAGCCCGTCCGCTCTTGCGATCAGGTCCCTCACATCTGTGGTCACGCAGGTGTGCCAAATATTCAGCATCTGCGGTGGCTGGGCTGCCCTTAATGGTTCGCTTCTGCGGCTCTTGGCTCGCACCTGCGGCTGGCCAAGCGCAGGTGTGATTATGACAGAACTAGAGCTTCAGCACCTGCTCCAAACTTTCAACTTGGTCCGAGCCTCGTCTGATTGACACTCGGGACCCCCAAGGCCCCACCCGAACATACCAACAAGTTTGGAATAATAAAATGGACTCACTCGAACTCTCGGAATGCCCGGAAAAACATTAAAACTAAGAATCACACCCCAAAACCAATTGAATCAAACTTATAAACTTCAAGTTCTTCAATTTACTCCCAATGAGTTGAAACGTACTTAAACTACTCGGATTGATACCAAATTTTGTGTGCAAGTCTTAAATGACATTATGGAACCATTCTCGGTCTCAGAATTCCATTTGGACATCGATATCACCAAAATCCACTCCAAACCAAATTTAAAGAACTTCTAAATCTTCAAAGAACCAACCTTCACTATTAGGCATCGAAACGCTCCCGGGTCATCCAAAACCCGATCCGAGAATTCGCCCAAGTCCGAAATCATCATATGAGCCTATTGGGACCGTCAAATCCCAATTCTGAGGTTGTTTACTCAAAATATTGACCGAAGTCAAACTTAGCCTTTTAAGACCAACTTATGGAACCAATTGTCCCGATTTGAACCCGAACCCTTCCAAATCTCAAACTAACCACCACCGCAAGTCATAAAACAGTAAAAGCACATACTAGGAGTCTTATTCAGGGGAACGAGGTTCTAGAAAGTAAAATGACCGGTCGGGTCGTTACAACCTCCTACGGGCTCTGCCCTCTAGCTGGAAAGTAGTAAAATCCACCCCATGAGACTCCAATATCCTCATGTTGTGCAGTTTGTCCCTACACCGGTCAATCCAGTTCTGGGGGTCCTCGTGTCTCTTACCTCCAAAGACAGTTGGTTGTAGCCTGGTCCATCTATCCAATAGCCTATGCGGATCGCCGACTGCAGCTGGTGTGGGCTCAGGTATAGCTGTTGTAACTGGCTGAGCTCCGCCCACGGGTAGTACGTCCGGGGTCTGATATACGGTAGCTACGTGCCCTGGAGCCTGAGCGGTAGGGGTCTATGCTCTCCCCCCCGCCTGAGATGTGGCAGGGTCTGCTGGAAATAAACAAGCCTGAGTCATAGAATCCATGAACCGCAGCATACGGCCCATGACCTCCTGGAATCCCGGTGCGGACATGTAATCCATCGGGGCTGGTCCTGCTGCAGGAACCTCACCCTGCTCCTCAATAATGTGATCCTCTACTGGATCCACTGGTGGTGTAACTGGAGCAACTCTAGGATGCCCTCGTACTCTACCATGAACTCGATCCCTCCCTCGACCTCTAGCAATAGGGGGAGCAACTCCTCCATGGTCTGGAACATCCGATGTGCGCGTTCTCACCATCTGTGAGAGAATGAGAGAAAATACTTAGTACTATATCAACTGCAAGATAGGATATGAAGAAAAAGTAGTTTCCTAATACCCTATAGCCTCTCGAAGATAAGTACAGACGTCTCCGCACCGATCTGCAAGACTCTATTAGGCCTGCTCATAACTTGTGAGACATACGTGAACCTAATGCTCTGATACCATGATGTCACGACCCAATTTCTCCTATAGTCTGTGATGGCACCTAATGTCGCCGCTAGGAAAACCTACAATGAATTTACTACGTGATTACTTCTTTTAACAGGCTTACAAGTAATTAAGTTCCATTTATTTAGAAATTTGATAAATAGAGAGTCAAATGAATAAAATGAAAGCATATGAAAGAAAGCATAAATATGTAAATACTTCCAAAACCATAAAGTCTACTAGTATGTGTTCCAAGACCTGGTGTCACAAGCATACGAGCAACTAGTAGAATATATAAAACTCTAATTGCTGTCCGAAATAAAGTAGACATAATATAAATACAAAAGAGAGACTTTAGGGGCTGCAGAACAACTCGGGAAGCAGCTCACCACTAGGCCTCCGGATATCTGGGACGCGCACCGGTAGGACCGCCAGATGCACCTGCCTCAGATCCTGCACGGTTAGTAAAGAAGTATAGCATGAGTACATAAATAACATGCACCCAGTAAGTATCAAATCTAACCTTGAAGAAGTAGTGATGAGGTGTCAATGTCGACACTTACTATGGGCTAATAGTAAAGAAATACAGGATTCTAAATGAGCACAGGTTATGTATATAATAACAATAACTCAATAATAAGAAAAAGTAAATAAACCTTTCACACATGGTAAGTTCTAAATGAATTTCCATCTTATTATATTTTTGCCTCTAAAGTCAGGGAAGGATATCAAATATATGATTACACATCGAATGTTATCACGCACGATAATGTTGAGGTCGTATGGCCCGATCCAGAATAATGTGTACACTATCGAGGGTCAAGTGACACGAACCATAGATGCATCTATTTACTGCCAAGGCGTTCGGCCCGCTCCACAAGAAAAGAAAATACTTTATAAGCATTTGACTTAAACATTATTAAAGGCTAATACACAATGTAATACAAATTCCATTATCGGTCTTTCACAATTTCTCTAAGAAGTTCCAATATAATTTAGGCACTTTAATTAACAAGTAGAGTGAAAACATCTCAAATAATTCATGATTCTAGTCCTAAGACTACCCGGACATAAGCATAATCAGTAGCTACGTACGGACTCTCGTCACCTCGTACGTACGTAGCCCCCATAATTAGAAGCAAACATTAATTTAAATCATCTATGGGGTAAATTCCCTCTTACAAGGTTAGACAAGAGACTTACCTCGTCTCAAAGCTCACTTTCCGGCCTCAAATTCACTCCAAAGCCTCGACTCGGTGCCGAACAATCCGAAACTAGTCAAATGTTGTGTAAATCAATCAATATATGTTCAAAAGTTCATATTCTAACTATTAGAGTGATTACCCAACCCCAATTGAAGGATCCCTAAAATTTATCCCCGGGCCCACATGCCCGGATTCTAGAAATTTTCGAAGAAAGTTGTTACCCATAACCTCACGAACTCAAATATATATACTTTTCATTCAATTCGATAATCATTTTCGTGGTTAAATCTCATTTTTATCAAAACCTATGGTTATTCATCTAAACTCATAATTTTTACAATTTTTTATGTTAAAATCTACCCATGATCTATGTATTAAACTCACATTGCATAGAAATTACTTACCTCAACTATCTAGGTGGAAATACCCCCTCTTTAGAACTCCACAATCGCCCAAGTGTGTAATAAATGATCTCAAAAATAGCCTAAGTCTCGACTTAAATGAAGGTTTTGCTTAGTGATTTTTCCGCTTCTGCGGTTCATTGGCTGCATATGCGGAAGTCTCATCGCAGATGTTGTCCTCCCTCGGCTTGCCTAAATCCGTATTTGCGGAATAATGGCTCGTTGTCACGACCTGAAATTTCCCACTGACGCGACCGTGATGGCGCCTAACATTTCACTTGCTAGGCAAGCCAACGTTAGAGAATCATTAAACCAATTACTTATTCCCATTCAGTAATTAACAATAATTAACTAAGATGAAATATAATAGGTACGAAATATCATAAAACTGTATTAATTACTACCACCCAGATCTGGAGTCACAATTCACGAGCATTCTAGAATTTACTACAAGTAATAGTCTGAAAGAAATACAACTGTCTGAATGAAAGAAACAGTATAACAGAAAAGGTAGATGGGAACTTTAAGGTCTGTGAACACCGACAGATCTACCTTGAGTCTCCGGACAGCGGACCAGTAGTAGAATATCGATCAACCCGAGCCGGTATCAAAATCTGCACAGAAAGTGCAGAGTTCAGTATCAGTACAACCGACCCCATGTACTGATAAGCGTCGAGCCTAACCTCGACGAAGTAGTGACGGGGCTAAGGCAAGGCACCTACAAATCAACCTGTACAATTTAACAGTGTATATACTAATAACAGAAATGAAGAACTAAACAGAAAATGTCGGGAGGGGAATATACTGAGGAGAATACAAGATAAAGAACTACAACAGAGTGATCACCGGAGCAGTCAGTATACCATGAATCAACAGGAGTAGTGAATACAGTAAGGAAAAATGCACGGCATCACCCTTCATGCTTTTACTCTCAATCTTACCATAAACTTAACCGAAACGGCACGACATTACCCTTTGTGCATTAACTCTCATATCATGGCATAACATCACCCTTCGTGCATTAACACTCACAATATGGCACGGCATCACCCTTCGTGCAATAACACTCACAATATGGCACGGCATCACCCTTCATGCATTAACACTCTCCCTTACCATAATGCAATGCATAAATAACTACAGTGAGATAGAATGACAGGTACAAACCTTACTTTCACATTTGGTTCCATAATATCAATCTCAACTTTGAAATAAAAACTCAATTGTCACCAGAAAATCCGTAAACATGATAAGAACGATAAATTGAACAACACCAGTATAACACGTAGCAATTAGACATAGGAATGAGACAATATAAGAAAAATAGAGAAACATGAAAAATAGGTAAATTGGCAGCGCATAAGTACTCGTCACCTCACATATACGCCGCTCACATGAATTTTACTTAGCAAGAAATCTAATGTTCCTAATTCCCTCAAGTCAGGGTTAGACACAACACTTACCTCGCTCTAAAGGCCACTTAATTCTCAATCATAACTTTTCCTTTGGAATTTACCTTCAAACCACTCATATCTATTCAAAAATGACTCAATAATATCAAATACTGCTAAAGGAATCAATTATATTGCAAAAATTAAATTTTCCAAATTTTCCTCCAAAAGTCAAAAAATTGACCCCGGGCCCGCTTGGTCAAAACCCGAGGTTCTGACCAAAATCTATTTACCCATTCACCCCCGAGCCCGAATATATAATTGGTTTTGGAATCCGAC
>AWOL01S0046127.1:0-23197 GCA_000715115.1 Nicotiana otophora | reverse complement strand
CAGCTGAGACAACGAAGGGTTAACTTCCACAGTAGAGTCAAACCCATACTTTAACAGAACGAGACTCACCTGCTTGTCAAGCTCGGCCTCTTCTTCACGCGCCTTAGCCAAATTCTCTTGGAGATCCTTTATAGCCTCGTCCTTCTGGTTGCAAAGAAGCCGCAAGGCATCTCTCTCCCCCGAGACCTTATGAAGCTCGACCTCACACTGGCTAAAATTGACCCGAAATCTACTAATGGCCTGCACAGTAAGGAAAGAACACAAGTCAAACTCGGAGCTAACTAGGGAAAGAGCACAAATCAAACTCGGAAAAGAACAAAGAAACCAAGTGTAGTAAAATCATTACCCGAGTAATGAAACGTTGGGACTCTTCCAGTAGAAGAGAAGACTCCCCGATGTTGGAAGCATCACTGACTCCGGTAAAGGAATCCCAGAAAGGATCCCCTGTACTAGAGCCTCCGCGCACATCGGGAGTCTTCAATTCTCGAGCTTCCTTTAATGCCACCTCGGAAAAGGTGGGAAGAGAAGACGAATAAACCATTGTCATAGTCCCAAGCGAATTACTCGGGATCCCGGAGTTAACCCCGACCGGTACAGCAGCCATCGGTTCAGGAGCTTCGGTGACATCGATAGCTCTGGCAGATCGGGACACCAAACCGAGGAACCTCCTTCTTCCTCTTCTTCTACCTCGCCTTCTTCCTCTTCTCTCAGTCGTTGGACCGATTCAATCGAAAAGGAAAAATAGCTTTCCTCCTCACCCTTCGAGTTTTGGGCTTGGGGCCCTCTGATCGAGAGGCAACTTTGCGCTTTTTGTCTTTCACCGATTTCGAGACCGGGGACTCATTTCCTTCTTCACCGCTCGAAGGCCTCAAAGCGACGTCCTTAGTTACGCCTGCATAAAAGGAAATCGGTAATGAATGGAGCACAAAGAGTGCTTCGAAGGAAATAAGTAGTAAAACCTTACCATGGTTCTTGACTTCCCATCTGCCTTTAGCCAAATCATGCCAAGCGCGTTCGGCATAAGAGGAAGTCGAGGCTAACTTTTGAACCCAATCTTCGAGGTCGAGCACTGCTTGTGGCATCTAAGGGGCAGCTGTATATATTTAAAAAAATGAAGTCTTATGGGAACAACTTACGATCAAAATTCCATTCCTCGGGGAATGGCATCTTCTCTTCCGGAATGAGGTCACCGGTCCTCGCCCGAATGTAACACCCCATCCAACCCTGATCCTTGTCTTTATCGATGCTCGACATCAAAGCTTTCGATGCCCGACGATGACGTCTGATTAATTTTCGAAAGATTTGAGGCCGATACAGACGTATGAGGTGGTTCAGGGTAAAATCCAGCCCCCTCGGCTTTGGTGGAGAAGAGGCGAAGTAGGATTACTATACGCCACAGAGAGGGATGAATCTGACCAAGGGTGATCTGATATATCTTACAAAAATCGATGATCACCAGGTCGACCGGACCCAATGTGAAGAAATAACTGTAAACACTTACAAAAACCTCCACATGGGTGACAACGCTCTCTTTGGGGGATGGAACTTGCAACATAACCTCAGAACCTCAGTTGTAGTCTTTCTAACAACCTCGAGATGACCCTCTGCTATAGAGCACATATACTTTGACATGTGCTCGCATCGACCCGGGACGAATGAAGGATTCTCAATCTTAAAATCAATCCTTAGAGTACACGGGTCGCGAATATAGTCATAAGTGGACGGCTCCACCGGCGCCTTGTCACTGGACGACCGTGAAGAAGAAGCTTTCTCCTTCCGAGGCACAGTTTTAGAAGTCTTGGCCATTGATATGGGAGGAAGAAAGATGATGGAAGGTAAAAAATTGATGATACCAAAACTCTGGTAGCAACAAGACAGGAAGAAAAGACGAGAAAATTTGGGGGAGTGAACGCGTGAAAGAAATAAATGATAGATGGAAAAGCTATTTATAGGCTCGCATTGTGACGGTTCAATATCACAGGTGGTCGACCGCCATCTGACAAGCATTAAATACCTTGAAAGACTGATGCGATAGGACATCTATCACATACGTCATAATCGATCCCTGTGAGAACGTCGGCTTATGACCCGATCGAACTATCAAACATCGCATCGATTCTCACCGCATCCTTCGTGAGAAATGAGGGGACTATCTGTATACGGTCAAAATAGATTTCGGCCTTCCTACGTTTGATCGAGTTCGTGTGTTAAAGAGTCGGAATGAGATTTTTGGGAGTTAGCTCCAAGTTCGGTATTAACGAGCCTCGAGCCCGAAGGTCGCTCAAAGAGTTGGCTCGATAGCTCTATCGAGTCCGTGACTGAATCGATCCGCAAGGCACTGCTTCGAGGTTGGAAATGCGCAATGCCCATCTGGAAGGTCGAACTCGAGCCAAGACCGAAGGACCCGACCGAGTAACGAGTTTGAGCCAGTATCGAGCCCATAAACAAAAGTCGTTGCGACCGCACCAAGAGAGAGAATCTTGGCAGGAATCAAGGAAGAGCCAAGTCATCATGGGCCTTCCACTACATGCCTTATTTTATTGTCTTTTTTGTAATGACTCTCTTCTATAAAAGGGGGAACCCTTGTAAGCTAAAGGGGAGAGACAAAAAACCACTTCTCTGATTGAAAGACGTCCCTTTGTGTTACTTTGCTTTATCTCATTCATTCTCATTCCCAACTATCTGCATTCTCATAAGCTAAGAATCTAAGTATTTCTACTTCTCCTCACGACTTATATCAAATTGTATCGCATACCCTTAGAACCATACACAAAATCTAACGTTATAGATGCCAACTACATTACGAAATGGTAGTATTATAATGCTCATGAATATTGCAGTTGCTTCAGTACCTTGTAAGTGATAATTAAATTGAAAAACTTAAGATACAAAATCAGGTTTAAAAGAAAAATACAATTATAACTGAATTAATGTTTTGGCTCAAAGTTCTAAAGGCACTGCACTTAAAACAATGAAAAGTTACGAAAGGCAACAAGTTAAATCAAAAATTTTAATATACTACATAAATTACTGTATAAACTTAAAAGGCAAGTGATAACATTATTATTTATATAAACAATATGGTTATAAGTTGTATACAGTTGAAATAGATTTATGCATTCGTATGATTGATCGAGTTCGAAGCATAATCAATCGAAATAAGACTTCGAGATGGGTTTCGAAGATGGTACAAATAAGTTTCGAGTCCGAGGGGCCGATCAATGTCGAGCTCGATATTATTATCAAGCTCGAATCCAAATCGAACTATGATGCAAAGTAAAGTTGTCGAGCTTATGATCCAGAGACCGACCAACATTGACCCCGAATCAATTCAAGGGTGTGAGTCATAATCGAGCTCAAGTCAAATCGAGAGCTCGAGTCAGTACGGAAAACTTGAGTCAATATCGAGCTCATATACAAGAGTCGTTGCAATCCCACTAGAGGAGATAATCTTGTGAGGAATTGTGAGAAAGCTGATTTATCACGGGTCTCCCACTACATATTTATTTATATCTAAAGTGAGATCCCTCTACTATAAAGGGTATGGATATCATTTCTATAGAGGCAAGTTTTTGCTAACATTATAATTCAAGCACCATATTCTCCTATAGTGCAGAGTTGTTCTTTCAAGCTTCTTAATTTGATTCCACTTGTTTAGTCCTAAATGTAATCTTCTTTATAACCGTGTCTATTTTGCATTCATTGCAGTCCATACTTGATATTCCTATTTATCCTTATGATTTGTATTAAGCTACACCACATGTCCTTAGAACTGCGTACAAATTCAACTCTATCTGTTTCTCGAGTAAACAGTTTGGCGCCCACCGTGGGGCTAAATATAACAGTGGTTATTTGATACGAATCTGCAAAAACACATCGTTGTGTTTTGCGTTTGTTTCCGAAAATATCTTGGATTTAGGATTAGCAACGACTAACTACTAGTCAAATGGCCACACCAATCGACAACGAAGCCGGTCTTCAAGATGAGAACAATAACTTGACACCCAGTACCGAAAGACCATTTGCCAATGACGTTGGAGTCCGAATTGGAGCACCGATAGATATCAATTTGCATGTGGCTATTGAGGCGAACCTGCATTCTGAACCCGAAAATAGTATTCATGGTGGCACTCGGTCTGCAGCTCGAGATACCCATAACGTCGAGGAAAATGGCGTCAGCTTGCATATGATTTTCGAAATGTTGCAAGCTCAACAAGCAGCAATAGCTTAGTTTCATAGCCAAACCCAGCTACAAAGCAGGCCGGAGCCCAATCCACCTCGAGAAATCACCCACAGAACGGAGCCAGCCATAGTGAAGTCAAAAGAGCAAGAATCGGGGACTACTCCCGAAATTGCTAAATTGCTCGAGGAACTCACAAAGAGAGTCGAAGCCAACGATAAAAAAGTAGAAACATATAACTCCATGGTCGATCAGATCCCGAGAGCTCCACCAATGATAAAAGGGTTGGATTCAAAAACATTCATGCAAAAACCTTGCCCTTCGAGTGCAGCCCCAAAACCAAACCCCAAAAAATTCCGTATGCCCGAAATTCCCAAATATAACGGAACGACTGATCCCATCGAACACGTCACTTCTTACACATATGCCATCAAGGGCAATGATTTAAAAGACGATGAAATCGAATATATGTTGTTAAAAAAATTCGGAGAGACCCTTTCAAAGGGAGCAATGATTTGGTATCACAACCTACCACCAAATTCCATCGACTCGTTCACCATGTTAGCAGATTCTTTTGTGAAAGCACATACCGTCGCCATAAAAGTCGCAACAAGGAAATTAGACCTCTTCAAGGTAAGACAAAAGGATAACAAAATGCTGAGGGAGTTCGTATCTCGTTTTCAAAAGGAACAAATGCATCTGCCACCAGTCACAGACGATTGGGATGTTCAGGCTATCACTCAGGGTTTGAACGAACGAAGTTCGACGGCATCACGGTGGTAAAAGCATAACCTGATCAAATACCCAACCATCACGTGGGCCGAAGTGCACAATCGGTACAAATCAAAAATTAGGGTCGACGATGATCAATTGGGGTCTGAACCCGCTATTCGAAGGGATATGAATCGAGAACAAGGACCGATCGGGGATCGATACTGACCATACAACGGAAACCGCATAGTCAGTGAATCGAGACATAACCCTGGGAAACATAACAAAAGCAGTAATCGAGGTTAAGGGTCCAGGGGGCTGATGAACAAAAGTAGGTTCAATAGGCATGTCGGATCTAAGGAAGCGCCTCGGTTATCGGAATATAACTTCAGCATTGATGCATCCGCCATCGTGTAGGCAATCGGACGCATCAAAGACACTAAATGGCCTCGACCCATGCAGATCGATCATGCCAAGAGGAATCCCAATAAAATATGTGAATATCATGGCACCCATGGCCACAGAACGGAAGATTGCAGGCAACTAAGAGAGGAAGTAGCCCAGTTATTCAACAAAGGGCACCTTCGAGAATTTTTAAGCGATAGGGCGAATAACTATTTTAAAAACAGGGATCTCGACAAGCAAAATGAACAAGATGAACTACAACACGTCATTCACCTGTTTATCAGCGACGCCGATACCCCTCAGGGACCGGTGCTTAAACGCACTAAGACATCGATTGTGAGAGAAAAGCGATCTCGACCTTAAGATTACACACATATAGGAACTTTATCCTTCAATGATGGAGATACGGAATGAGTCATACAACCTCATAACGATGCACTGGTAATATCTGTACTGATGAATAAAACTAAAGTTAAGCGTGTGTTGATTGATCCAGGTAGCTCGGCCAACATCATCAGATCGAAGGTCGTAGAACAGCTCGGCTTGTAGGACCAGATCATACCCGCAACCCTAGTTCTAAACGAATTCAATATGGCATGTGAAACCACTAAAGGCGAGATAATTCTACCGATAAACGTGACCGGAACCATCTAGGAAACGAAGTTCCACGTGATCGAAGGCGACATGAGATACAACGCCCTTTTTGGAAGGCTATGGATCCACAACATGAGAGTTGTACCTTCGACCCTACACTAGATCCTGAAATTACCAATATCGAAAGGAGTCAAAATAGTGTACGGAGAACAACCAGCCGCAAGAGAAATATTCGCCGTCAAGGAAGCGAAACCAATATCATCGCCTTTGCTAGTAAAGGGATCAGGCTCAAAAGGGGAACGAGATACCAAATAAAAATCACAGACATTTGCTTTGACCCAATCAGACAACCAGAAAATCGAAGAAGATGATGATCAGAGGATCCCTCAATCCTTCATAATTCCTGATGATTCCGACGCTACCAAATCAACGATTGAGGAATTGGAGCAAGTCACACTAATCGAGCACTGACCCGAACGGAAGGTATACCTGGGAACGAGGTTGAGCCCCGAACTCAGGAAGAAACTTATTAAATTTCTTATCGATAACATTAATTGTTTTGCCTAGTCCCATTTAGATATAACAGGGATCCCACCGGACATAACGACGCATCGGCTAAGCTTGAACCCTAGGTTTAGACCGGAAGCAAAAGAGAAGACCCTAGTCCGAGGTAAATCACACATTCATAAAGGACGAGGTAACCAAACTTCTCAAGATAATGTCCATTTAGGAGGTGAAATACCTCGAATGGTTAGTCAATATAGTTGTAGTGCCTAAAAAAGGGAACAAACTTAGAATGTGTGTGGACTATAAAGATTTGAACAAAGCATGCCCCAAAGATTCCTTTCCGCTGCCCAACATCGATCGCATGATCGATGCCACGGCCGACCACGAGATCCTCACTTTTCTCGATGCCTTTTCCGGGTATAATCAAATTCAGATGGACCCGAAAGACCACGAAAAGACTTTATTTGTCACCAAATATGGAACATATTGTTATAATGTGATGCCCTTCGGGCTAAAAAATGCAGAAGCTACTTACCAGCATCTAGTAAATAAAATGTTCGAAGAACAAATAGGTAAATCAATGGAAGTTTATATTGATGACATGCTAGTTAAGTCCCGGCACGCAGAGGACCATTTGACCCATTTGCAAGAAACGTTCGAGATTTTGATAAAATACAACATGAAGCTCAACCCCGAAAAATATACTTTCGGGGTCGGTTCGGCCAAGTTCCTCGGCTTCATGGTGTCAAATCGGGGAATCGAGATTAACTCCGATAAAATCAAGGCCATTGAAACATCACTATCGTAGACAAAGTGAAAGTTGTACATAGGCTAACGGGACGGATTGTAGCCTTAGGCCGATTCATTTCGAGATCGTTAGATTGAAGTCACAGATTTTTCTCTCTACTAAAAAAAAGAACAATTTCGCTCGGACCCCGGAATGCTAACATGCACTAGAGGAACTAAAACGATATCTATCGAGCCCACCACTACTTTATACTCCAAAAATAGAGGAAAAACTCTGCTTGTACTTGACAGTATCGGAAATCGCAGTATGCGGTGTCCTAGTTCGAGAAGAGCAAAGTACACAATTTCCCGTTTATTACGTAAGTCGGACCTTAGGAGAAGCAGAAAATAGATATCTGCACCTAGAAAAATTGGCACTTGCACTGATAAGCGCCTCTAGAAAGTTAAGATCATACTTTGAACATCACCCATATGCGTGTTAACTACTTATCCGCTTCGTAATATTTTGCACAAGCCCAAACTATCAGGCCGATTGGCCAAATGGGCCGACGAACTCAGTGGGTATGATATCGAATATCAACCCCGCAAGGCCATCAAGTCTCAAATTTTAGCAGACTTTGTGGCTGATTTCACGCCAACCCTCGTACCCGAAGTCGAAAAAGAACTCTTTGTTGAAATCGGGTACGTTATCGGGGGTATGGACCCTTTTTACGGACGGGGCTTCGAACGTGAAGGGGTTAGGTCTAGGCATAGTTTGAAAAGGCACCCATGTGTAACACTATTAGGCAATCTATCAAAACTACCAGGTTGACTAACAACGAGGTTGAGTTTGAGGCCATGATTGCAGGTCTCGAGAGCTAAAAGCTTAGGAACAGAAGTCATTGAAGCCATGTGCGACTCTTTGCTGGTGGTAAATCAAGTAAACAAAACCATCGAAGTTCGAGAAGATAGAATGCAAAGGTATTTGGACAAACTGGAGGTCGCTTTGCACCATTTCAAAGAATGGACTTTACATCATGTTCCACGAGAGAAAAACAGTAAGGCTGATGCACTTGCAAATTTGGGATCATCGATCGAGGAAGGAAAGATAAGCTCGGGGACTGTCGTTCAACTCTCAAGATCCGTGATCGAAGAAGTCCATGCCAAGATAAATTCTACAAGCTTAATTTGGGATTGGAGAAATAAGTATATTGAATACTTAAAGAACGAAAAGCTCCCATCGGACCCTAAAAATGCAAGGGGCCCTACGAACCAAAGCTGTTCGATTCACGTTAGCTTCAGATGGAACGTTATATCGAAGGACATTCGGTGGACCATTGGCAGTAAGCTTAGGTCTAGGAAATACCGATTAGATCCTACGTGAGGTGCACGATGGCACTTGTGGGAATCACTCTGGTGCCGATTCATTAGTCCAAAAGATAATCAAGGCAGGATAATATTGGATCGATATGGGCAAATATGCAAAGGAGTTTGTTCCAAAATGTGACAAATGTCAAAGGTTTGCACCAATGATCCATCAATCCGGAGAGCAACTTCACTCAATCTTATCCCCGTGGCCATTCATGAAATGGGGAATGGATATCGTCGGCCCTCTACTATAGACCCCAGGTAAAGCTAATTTCATTTTATTTATGACTAACTATTTTTCTAAATGGGTTGAAGCACATGCGTTCGAGAAAGTAAAAGAGAAAGAGGTTGTAGACTTTGTCCGGGATCATATCATATGTCGATTCGGGATACCCGCCGAAATAGTGTATGACAATGTGAAACCATTTGTCGGCAGCAAAGTGACAATTTTTTTAACAAACCACAAAAAAATAAGGATATTATCAACACCGTATCACCCCAATGGGAACGGACAGGCCAAATCAACAAACAAAACTATCGTTCAAAACCTAAAGAAGAGGTTGAACGAGGCTAGGAAAATGAAGAGAAATCCTACCCAAAGTCCTTTGGGCATATCGAACAACATCAAAATCTAGTGCGGGGGCAACCCCGTTCTCCTTAGTATACGGTTCTGAAGCCTTAATACCAGTCAAAGTCGGCGAACCCAGTGCCAGATTTTGATATACAACAAAAGAATCAAATAACGAGGCTATGATGAACACTAGCCTCACATTATCGAACGAAAAACGAGAAGCTGCTCACGTCCAATTGGCCGCCCAAAAGCAACGAATCGAAAGATACTATAATCGAAGAACCAAGCTCCGCCATTTTAAGCCCGAGGACTTAGGGTTAAGGAAAGTCGCCCTCAATACCCGAAATCAAAATGAAGGAAAACTAGGACCGAACTGGGAAGAACCATATCAGGTTCTCGAAAAATGTCGAAAAAGGATCATACAGGCTCTGCATTATAAAACAGCAAACAACTATCAAGCAATTGGAATGTTTTGCTTTTAAAATGATACTACTGCTAAGGTACGACCCTCCTATATTTGTTTACATTTCAAAACTAACCCCTGCAGAAATCCGATCAGGATCTAAAATGGATCCTTCAATACGAAGTCTTAGGTTTAAAAGCATGCGTTGCACTCTTTTTCCTTTAGACCGATTTTATCCCAAATGGGGTTTTCGGCAAGGTTTTTAATGAGGCAACCAATGATCGTACTGTACTTGGAGACAATACTATAGTATCCGAGGCCTCTTTACAATCGACCTCGAATACTGAGGGAGAATTGGCCCTCAAATATATCAAGTTCTGATGCAAGAAAGTTATTTCGCAACAAGGGGGTTCAAATAGGAAAAGTTGTAAGAGCCAAATGGTCAAAACGAACCATGCTCATGTAATTGGTCTGAGCCCTTATGCAAAATAGGAACGCATGTATTATGACTTGCAAATAAAGTTCTCCTCTTTACCGATATCTTATATCCAAGAAAAAAATCCTCTATTTGGAGATTTATTATACAAACAGAATTAAGATAAATCTTCGAGTCCGAGCAAGAACTCACTCGACCATTGCGCCTAGGAGCTACACTATTTCGAGTTTGAATCATTCACTCGACTACTAAGCATACATCCTATTTTTATTTCGAGTTCGAGCAAGCACTCACTCGACCATTATGCCTACGGGCTACATTACTTCGAGTTCGAATCATTCACTCGACTACTAAGTCTACAGACTACTTTTATTTCGAGTTCGAGTAAGCACTCACTCGACCTTTATGCCTACGGGCTATATTATTTCGAGTTCGAATTATTCACTCGACTACTAAGCCTACAGACTACTTTTATTTTGAGTTCGAATAAGCACTCCCTCAACCATTACGCCTATGGGCTACATTATTTCGAGCTCGAATCATTCACTCGATTACTAAGCCTACGGGCTACTTTTATTTCGAGTTCGAGCAAGCACTCACTCGACCATTACGCCTATGGGCTATATTATTTCGAGTTCGAATCATTCACTCGACTACTATGCCTACGGGATACTTTTATTTCGAGTTCGAGCAAGCACTCACTCGACCATTACGCCTATGGGCTATATTATTTCGAGTTCGAATCATTCACTCGACTACTATGCCTACGGGATACTTTTATTTCGAGTTCGAGCAAGCACTCACTCGACCATTACGCCTATGGGCTATATTATTTCGAGTTCGAATCATTCACTCGACTACTATGCCTACGGGATACTTTTATTTCGAGTTCGAGCAAGCACTCACTCGACCATTACGCCTATGGGCTATATTATTTCGAGTTCGAATCATTCACTCGACTACTATGCCTACGGGATACTTTTATTTCGAGTTCGAGCAAGCACTCACTCGACCATTACGCCTATGGGCTATATTATTTCGAGTTCGAATCATTCACTCGACTACTATGCCTACGGGATACTTTTATTTCGAGTTCGAGCAAGCACTCACTCGACCATTACGCCTATGGGCTATATTATTTCGAGTTCGAATCATTCACTCAACTACTATGCCTACGGGATACTTTTATTTTGAGTTCGAGCAACCACTCACTCGACCATTACGCCTACGAGCTACATTATTTCGAGTTCGAATCATTCACTCGACTAGTAAGCCTACGAGCTATTTTTTATTTCGAGTTCGAATCATTCACTCGACTAGTAAGCCTACGAGCTATTTTTTATTTCGAGTTCGAGCAAGCACTCACTCGATCATTATGCCTACATGCTACATTATTTTGAGTTCGAATCATTCACTCGACTTCTAAGCCTACGGGCTACTTTTATTTCGAGTTCGAACAAGCACTCACTCAACCATTACGCCTACGGGCCACATTATTTCGAGTTCAAATCATTCACTCGACTACTAAGCCTACATGCTACTTTTATTTCGAGTTCGAGCAAGCATTCACTCGACCATTACTCCCACGGACTACATTATTTTGAGTTCAAATCATTCACTCGACTACTAAGCCTACGAACTACTTTTATTTCGAGTTCGAGAAAGCACTCACTCAACCATCACGCCTACGTGCTACATTACTTTGAGTTCGAAACATTGATTCGACCACTAAGCCTACGAGCTACTTTTATTTCGAGTTCGAGCAAGCACTCACTCGACCATTGCGTATACGGGCTACATTATTTCGAATTAGAATCACTGACTCAACTAATAAGCCTAAGTGCTACATCACTTCAAGTTTGAGTAAAGCTTATGTCCAGACAATCACTAAACTCGACCACTAAGCACACAAGCTACCTTATTTCAAGTTTGAGTAAGCGCTCGCTCGGCTATAGAGGCTACATAGTCCAAATTTGATTGAGTTATTTAAATCCTTGTAAAAATATTCATAAGGCGTGAATAAAGTCATCACAAGACAAGAAACAAAACATAAGCAAGTCAACAAAAAAGAGGATATTTTTATATACAAAATTATTTACATGATTGATTACAACGTAAAAATTAAGGACTAAGCTTTTTGGTCATCCCCAAGAGCGGTCTCTTCCCTATCGGGCTCCCCCCTTTCTTGGATCCGCTCTTACTCCCATCGTCATCATCATCGTCATCAGAAACCAAGGCTTCAACATCAGCTTCGAGTTCTTTGGCCTTTTTTATCTCTTCAGCAAGGTCGAAACCTCAAGCATTGATCTCCTCGAGGGTCTATCTCCACTATCGGCACTTAGCAAGTTCAGCGACCCAATGTGCTCGAGTATCGGCGGTCTCGACTACCTCTTTTGCTTGGACCTGGGCAACTTCAGTATCGGCCCGATAGACAGCCATGAGTGCATCTGCATCGGCCTTAGACTTTTCGGCGTCAGATTAGGCCTTGGCAAGTACAAAGGCCAACCGAGCCTCAAGCTCCTCTATTCTTCTTGCTTTGACCGAGCTTTTCTCCTTTATTTTTAAAGTTGGTTTTAGGCCGATGGCAATTGGGCTCGAGCAATCTCTTTCTCTGCAACAAAGCGGTCCATTCCTTCTTTCCACTTCAAAGATTCCGCTCTTATCACATCGACTTCTTCACAGAGTTTTCCGATCATCTCGATTTTCTGCTGCAGCTGTGAGACCGAAAGATTAGCCATCGTTCCGGTATCAAGCCCATAGGCTTTTAAAAGCATTATTACCTGCTCGGATAGATCGATCTGATCTTGGTGAGCCCTGACCAACTCAGCTTGGAGGTCTTTTATTTCCTCTCCCCTTTGGCACAAAAGGAGCTTTAAGGAGTTCCTCTCCTCCGTAACCCATTGAAGCTCGACATTGTATCGACATAGCTCGGTTTAAGACTGAGAACATGATTCTCGATGAATTGCCCCGGCCTGCAAAAAAAGAAGAAATGAAGTCAGAAAATAAAAGCAAACTTAAAGGTAACGTCATATGATTTAAGGCCTACCTGATTCAAAGCCTGCTTCACTCCGTGAAAAAGATCTGATGCGTCACTTGTACCGGCAGTGTCTTCGACGCCGATAAACAGGTCACGAAAAGGATCCTCTCCATCATGGGGCCTATCTAATTCGAGGACCCCCCAAAGATTGGGCTTCCCGAATCTCCCCTGCAAAAAAACAGGGAAGGTGGGCGAACCTTCGATTGCTACTGCCCCAAATGAGTCATCCGAGGCATTCTCTTCGGTTCGAAAAGATTCGAGAAGAGCCCCTTCAGACATATCCCCCATCCGTCGGCTTCGATGGGAAACTTCTTCGATCTCCAGCAACTCGGGGACTCTGCCCGAATCTCTCTCCGATATATCCTCAGTTTGATGCGGAGCCTTATGAACCACAATCGGTCCAGCTGCCTATGGAACGTCGGTGGTCATCTTTGCTCGGTTCGCCAGCGTAGACACATCGCTCTCTTCTTCTTCTTCTTCTTCTTCTTCTTCTTCTTCATCCCTCAGACGCCGAACTAATTCTACGGTCAAAGGAATGACATTCTTGTTCGGCTTACGAGTCGTCCTCTTCTTCAGTTTTTGATATTCGAGGACATGGGCTATTTTCCTCTTATTATCTTTCATCGGCTTTGGGATAGAGGCCGAAGCCTCTTCCTTGACATACGAGGGCCTCAAAACCGCATCCTTGCCCCCACCTGCATACAAAAGTTTTTATTGTAGTATGTGAGAAGCATCTTATTCGAATTACCAAAAGATAAGAGAGAGGTGCTCACCGTGATTTTTGGCCTCCCATCGGTCCTTTGACAAGTCGCGCCATGAGCGCTCGGCATATGTGGAGGTCGAAATCAGATCACGTACCCAGTTCTTTAGATCGGGCACTACGCCGGGAATCCAGGGAATCGCTGCATCACAAAAGGGGAATATTGGTAGGAAAAGAAATGAAAGAACAAAATAATAAGAGATAACAGCAGAATTACACTTACGTTTCATGTTCCACTCCTCGAAAAAGGGCATCTTTTCGGTTGGGATTAGGATGAAGTCCTCACTCGAATGAACCGCCCCATCCAGCCTCGATCCTTATCCTCATCTATACTCAAGAACAAAGAATTGGTAGCTCGACGTTGGAGTTTTATTAACCCTCTTCGAAAAAGGCGAGGACGGTATAACCGGACAAGATGATCGAGGGTGAAAGGCATCCCCTCGATTTTACTCACAAAAAAACGGATAAAAATAACGATCCGCCAAAAGGAATGATGTATCTGGCCTAGGGTTATTAAGTAGTTACGACAAAAATCTATGATAGCAGGGTCGAGGGCGCCTAACGTGAAAGGGTAAGTATACATGCTAAAAAAAGCCCTCTCACGTGAGTATTAATATCCTCTTCAGGAGACGATACTACCATATCTTGGTTCTCCCAGTTACAATCTCTTTTTATCCGCTCGATGTGCTCCCGGGTTATCGAACAAATATATCTCGATACGGGCTCACATCGGCCAGGAACCGGCGAACCTTTATCAAGTTTGAAATCAGAGGTAAGAACACACGCCGCCGGAACGCACTCCTCAGGACGAGGATCCACCGGTGTTCTATCGGCGGTGGATTGGGAAGAAGAAGCTTTTTCTTTTGGGGGGACGATTTTGGATATCTTCACCATTTTGGATTTAAAGAAGGTGACAAAGATTTGGTAATTTGGAAGAAGAATTCTGCAAAGAGGAATCACAAATTTGCGTATAAACTCAAAGAATACAAAAAGAAATTGGGAAATTTGGAAGGTTGAAGATATAAAAGTGATAAATGATTAAAGGAAGAGTTATTTATAGGTTTAAGCAATGGCGGTTCAGTATCAACGATGGCCGACCACCGTCTGACATGCATTAAATACTTTGAAAGACTAAATCGACGGAACATCTATCACGTGTGTCATGGTCGAGCACAATGTAAATGCCAACTTATTATCCGATCGAACCGTTGAAAAATCGTATCGTTTCTCACCACATTCTTCCTGAGAAACGAGGGGACTATCTGTATACGGTCGAAATATATTTTGGTATTCATATGATTGATCGAGTTCGAAACATAATCGATCGAAGTAAGACTTCGAGATGGGTTCCGAATATGGTACAAATAAGCTTCGAGTTTAAGGGGCCGATCAATGTCGAGCTCGATATTATTATCAAGCTCGAATCCAAATCGAACTATGATGCAAAGTAAAGTTGTCGAACTTGTGATCCAGAGACCGACCAACATTGACCCCGAATCAATTCAAGGGTTCGAGTCAGAATCGAGCTCAAGCCAAGATCAAGAGCTCGAGTCAGGACTGAAAAACTCGAGTCAATATCAAGCTCATAGACAAGAGCCGTTGCAATCCCACTAGAGGAGAGAATCTTGTGAGGAATTTTGGGAAAGCTAATTTATCATGGGTCTCTCACTAAGTATTTTTTTTATATCTAAAGTGAGATCCCTCTACTAGAAAGGGGATGGATATCAATTCTGTAGAGACAAGTTTTTGCTAACATTATAATTCAAACACCATATTCTCCTATAGTGGAGAGTTGTTATTTCAAGCTTTTTAATTTGATTCCACTTGTTTAGTCCTAAATTTCATCTTCTTTACAACCGTGTCTATTTTGCATTCTTTGCAATCCATACTTGATTCTATTTATCCTTACGAATTGTATTAAGCTACACCACATATCCTTAGAATTACATACAAATTCAACTCTATCCATTTTGTCGGGTAAACAGAAGTAATACTTGCATGATTTTTGAAATAAATAAACACTAACTTGCAACTTAACATTCAGATAATTTTAACCTGCCATAAATTTATATCAAAATTACAACTACTTCACAACATAACTAGAAAAGAGCAACGCCTAGGGGAAAAAGATGCTTGTATAAGAACTGTTACTTGGCCAAAAATGCATTGTTTAAGAACTGTTACTTTCTCTTTTAATTTTCCTTAAGTCCATGATGAATGAAAGAAAGAATAATTAAAAAAAAACCTCAAAAGCTATTTAAAATAGAGACAATTTGCAAGTTTCAACTTTTTCTTTTTAGCGCATATTTAAGGAATAATAAAAGAAAAAGTGAAAATATTAAAATTATGTACCTTAGCTTAGTTTGACCGATATTCTATTGACCTCACTAAATTTAAGATAATTAAAAGTAATAAAGTCAGTTAACTGTGTCATTTTGTCGAGTACTACCGGGCATCAATTATGTGCACAATCGAATTTTTTTCCATTTTTTTTATTAATGATTTCTCAAACTAAAATGTATGCATTCCAACAACAAATTATATTTTCAAATCTCACGCTTTCATTTTTGTGCATACACCACTATTTTGTTCGAAATTAATATTTCTCTATTTGATAGTTAAGTTAAACAAACCAAGACATCAATATCAAAATTATTTAATTGTACTTCGAAAAATAGTTTCTGAATTTTTTTATAGCAATATCATAAAATGTAGACCACGGTAAATAATTGCCAAAGAAAATTTACAATAGTATTAGGAAATATACACCAAGTCTATAGTTCCCAAAGAAAAATTGTAATAGTATCGCCACAAGATGTAGATCACAACACATACTTATGATAATAGCAATGACAAATGTAGACCCAAAATTTATAATATTTTGGAGCAATAGCTCAAATTTATAAATAAGGATCTTTACACAAATAGCCGGTCATATTTATTGTTTACTTTTTCTAGCCATATAGATAGATTATATATTAAATATATAATTATACACATATAATATATCAATTATGCTTATATTATACATTCACCATCTATTTTTAGTTTAAGCAATTGGATTGACGACTATTTGGGTGACCTCAAATTTTTTGTGAAAATCTTCTGCTTTAACCACAGTGTTATTAGACCCATGCTCATCACGTGCTATCTCTAATATGAGTAGTATATATATAGTTATAGATAGATAGATATATATTAAATATTTGTTTTTTAATATTTTAACTTCAGATACCTTTTTTGTTTGTTTGTTAACTTCAACCAAATATAAAAGTTCTATGTAAAGATCAAATTAAGTTGAGATCCAAATTTCGAGGCTTAAATTTTCATATACGTTAACAAAAAAAGTAACTTAAAGAGCTCACTTGTTCGTCTTGTAATCTCCGGCTCTTCATTTTTCTTTACGAGATTCAGGTAAAGCCACCAAAAATAAAAAACCCTAATTTTCTCCTTTTATTTTCTATCGTTCAAATCATGCAATGAATTTGTTATTATGCCTGAGGTTTGAGTTTGACTTCCAATTAATCTGTATTTTGTGGAATTTTTCCTTATAAATTAGTACTTTTTTTTTAGGACTGTAGTGTGATTGGTGTCCGGTTAGCTTGCCCAAACCGTACAGTGAATGTTACAGCCTGCAACACAGTATTTGGTAAAAATATCTATGAAGGCTTTGAGCAATGAGCTCGAGTAGTTGGGCATACAGTAAACAGACGAGAAAATATGTTAATCTTAAATTGTAAAAATCCTTTTTTTTTTTTACCTCACCCCTCACTTTCCCAGCTAGTTACTTGAGTGTCTCTGAATTGATATTTGGGTACCCTTTTATGTGATTATGTTTGATTCAGCACGGTATCTCAGGAAGAAAGAAAAAAAAAAGACAGTCCGGTGCACTAAGCTCCCGTATGCGGGTAAGGGCCGGACCACAGGGTATATTGTACGCAAACTTATGCTGTATTTCTACAATAAGAAGAAATACTTTTGAAAATTATAGTCTAAAAGGAGTCATAGATATTTGGGTGGTTATAAATCATATTATTAACGCTAAAATGAGAAGTTTAAAGTTACAACTTTTTCTAAAAATATAGAAAGGTATTATTTTTTTGACAAGCGTAGTATCCGGACCAGTTTGCACACAACTCGACTAATTCTACGGGATAACTGCTATCTCCCACCAGCAACAGGTACCAGGTTACGCTATACACCAAGGCGAAAAGTATATCTTTTTCGTTTTTTGCTCTTTTTGTTTGGACTGTAACTTTGATCCTCCTCTTAGCACAATGTTTGTGCTAATGAGTTTTATATCTAATTTTTACCTTTCTCAATATAGAAAAGTATCGTTTTTTGGGGCAGACTAAATAGGAAAGTGCATCACATCAATAGAGACAGCAAGAATATTGGATTTGGCAGGTGATACCTTTTGGCTAGTGTACTCTAAGGAGAGGCAGCACATGATATGTGGGTTACACGCATGGCATAAGTTCGAACCATACAGCTCACAAAAGCTTGGTATTAAGTAGAAAAAGGGTGTGGGTGTGTGTGGGGGGCATTACCTGCCGAGTTTCGAACCGTGTGCCAATGACCTTTGTGGATTTCTCAGTTGTCAAAAAAAACTAGTAGAGAGTTGTTTCTATTTGTTTCTTTCTTTTTTCTAATGATGAATGGAAGTCTTGATTGTCATCTGGTCATTTAACTTTAACTGTTTGGAAACTATTGATATTTGTTTGAACAGTTGGTTGGAAACTACTGATTGATGTGAACTTACCTTTAAACGTAACTTAAAAAGGAAGCCAAATGCTTCATATAGACGATACCAACTAGTTGAGATTAAGGTTTAGTTATTGTTAAAACTTACATTTGTCTAGTGTTTGTCGAGAATCTTTTGTGTGGTAAGGGGTTTGTGAGTTTATAGGGATAAATATGAAACCTAGAAAACCTCTAGTTTCAGGAAATCCCCAGGGATTTGCCTTTGAAGACAAATAATTTAGTATTGGAATGAAATAGGCTCGAGTAAAGAAGATTGGATATAGTACCCACACAGCTAGTTCGAAATTGAGGTGCAGTTGATTGATTGGAGTTACCATTTTTTTCCTTCGTTTTTTTTTCGACTGCTTCATTGCAAAAGTAATCGGGTGAACTATTGCACAACCTGTAATTAGGCCTGTTGCACTGGCTTAGTGCATATATTTATATAATATATTATTTACCCATAAAAAAAAAGGAATTGGGTGAATAGTAACATGTCTATCTAGATTTTATTTACTCAGCTACATTGAGATGATCTTTGTGTTCATACCGCAATGTAAAATGTGATTAATGGTAGCAAGGTTTAAGTCAAAAGGCAGTTTATGTTGACAATTGCTTTGATATTATAGTTCTAACTTTATTACATGTTACCATTTTCAAATAAAAAAAACAATAAAAAATTATAGTTCTAACTTCCGGGTGGCCTTTATGTGCAAAGCTGATTTTTGGTGTTTGCAGGTGCCATTGTTTGAAGCAGTATGAGTTTTACTGGGCCTTCCATGGCTTCTGGTTAGTTTTATGGTTTGTCTCCATGTCCTTTGGTCAGTGTAGATGTCACTTTTTTTGTTTTCATCATGGCATATCAAGATCGCCTTCCCAAAATGCAAGTAAATCACGGAATCTAGTTTTCTGTTTCTAAGGCAATTTTTATTGGAATATTGTTTTCTCGCTATAAATATTGAAAGATACTGAATGAAAGAAATATGGCCTTACAATACATATAGAAAAAATAAAAGGAAAGGTTTTGGTTCTAACACTTCATGACCAAACTCTTAAATGTTCTTATAGTGCAATTTTAACCTATTTGCCAATAGAATGGTAAGCAAAGAAAAAGTCCAAAAATTCGAGAACTATTATTTCTTCATTATGGAGATCATAAAAAATATGAAAGCGAGATTGAATAGCAGGGAATGTGTATATCCTCTTGACTCGTAACTTCATTTCAAAATTTCTTTTCTTTTCCTTTTTTAATTTGCCCAATATATTAAAAATCATAGAAAAGAGAGTGTTATTTATCAACTGAAGACAGACTATTAACATATTATTTATCTGTCCCCTTCAATTGTTCTAGTCCTAGTAACCCTTGATGTGCATATATTGCAGGTGCAGGAATTGCTCGAAGGGCATTTGAGTTTGGACAGACTTACGTGGTGAAGCCTAAAGGTAAACACCAGGCAACTATTGTTTGGCTGCATGGCCTTGGGGACAACGGATCAAGGTAAGCTTGTCAACACTTTCCTGGTACTTCTTGTTGCGTTCAAGCTCTATATGTTTCATTATGTATCTGTCTCGGTGATCTGCTTGGATGCTGTTGGATCAGGAAAGTTTTAAAATTGTGCACCTCCAATTCTGCCATATTAATTATGCTGTTCTACCACAGAGACTGTGAATGGATGCTTAAATGAGCTATCATCAGAGAGTTACTAAGCAGTGTTGGTCAAGTACCTTAGTATCTCAGGTAAATCCTTGTAGGCTGCAGTCGATGGCTGTGTAAAAGTAGGTTTAGAAAACCAATTTTGTTAGTTGGGATTTGATAAAGTTTTCTAGTTTATGTGGGAGTTCGGTATTTGAGTTTAGTATAATTATCAGAAAATGTTATAGGCTGGAGCTTTCTGTTAAGAAAATGCTGTTTCTAGAAGTCATGAAATATCCAAGGTTAAAATAGGAAACAGATTTTTCCCCAAGTTTATCCCCCTTCAAACCAAACACATGTTATATACATATCCCATTTTTAATTCAATGAACCAAACAAAGCAATAGCACTAAATAAGTCAAGGGATTATTAATTCCATGATTATAATCGCAGGATAACTTTGTCTGAGGACCAAACAACTCCTAAGTGACCTCAAGTATAGGGTTTTCTAAATATCAGTGTTATTGTTGAAGTTATGATTTTTTTTCTGCTTGTAATGTTCCCTAAATCTGTCACTAGAGTTGCACTGACTCGTTAAAAATTGAGAGTGAGATAGGTGATATCGGGCTTCAAGGTGGTATTGGAATTTTCACAGAGATAGCACAGAGGTTTGAGTAGTTGGTTATAGTGTGCTGGAGATAGCATGGGCAGTTTTAGCTTTGGGAGTCGGAAAGGCCTAGAGTTGAAAGAAACAGTCAATGCAATTGCTGAATGGTTATCTCAATGTGTGGAAGCGAGCTGGAAGAAGACAAGATGTTTTGAACATTTTATGATTGTTTTACTTATCGATCAAAGTATTTGTTTACAAAACACAGTGAGGCAGTTGGTACGCATACACACTTTGGTTTTTCATCTAGGTTGTAGTTCATTTTCACTCCAAAAATGCTGCCATGACCTGCTACGTGTTTATAATTTGCCTGGAAACTTTGTCATTGATTGGGTTGGGAAGCCTTGAGAATGAATCACATGCAAAAGCGAGGATCAAATTGAGATGATAAATGTTTCAGGACAAATCAGAATCTTAATATTCTAGGATAAACATGCAATTACCTTCTTTGAAAATTTACAGTGCGTCTGGTGTTGCCAAATCACCATAGTGATTTAGCGCTAATATAACTAAGGTTAAAGGGTAGATGTGGAAATTGCTATGTCTGGCATCGTTCTAACTGACCCTTTGTTGTGTCTTATGTTTCTTGATATTGGATGATAACCTTTTTCTTATTTCTGTTATTTCTCTTTTATCTTCAACCTTGTGGTGTTTCCAGAATATTGAACCTATTAATATCCTTATGGATGCTGTGTGAGCATTTAAACATCATTTGCTTTGCTCAGACAAGTATGCACTAAGTAGACTGTTCTACTCTTTTCTTGGAATAACATAATAATTATTTGATGTTGTGGGATTTAGTCCTCTTACACTGGTGGCATAGAGAAAGTGGAGAGCCTGCATCAATTTATGGTTCTCTACAAATTGCAGCAGTCATCTATACTAACTGGAATCTCATTGATTGCATCAGAAATTGACTAGAAACGAAAACCAGGCCTTTATCAGTGCAAACTCATTTTTTACTCTTTTAAAGGCTCTCATTTTCCTTTCCTTCCAAATTACCAACACAAACACCAAGTGACCTACATTTCATGCTCTATATCTTCTTTATCTTCTTCGGAAATCCCAGCTAAATAACAGATCTTTCTTGTAGTCGGATTTCCCCACTGCTGACTTGCATCCTAGCGATGCAAATAGTAGGAGATCCACGTCTTCTCCACATTTACACATGTAGCACCAACTGATGTACGTTATCTTCTTCTCCTCACATTTTAGCTGTGATGATGGCTCCCTTGCCACCGGCCAAGTGAAGAAAACATACCTTCCTCTTGGAATCCATAGTAATATATGTAGGGATACTGCGTCCTCTTTGCGGAGAAGCTTGTGGTAGTTCAGGTTGCCTCACTCAGAATATCTTCTCTACACCAGTTCCACTTCCTACCCCATCCTTAAAGTTTTCATGCAATTTCCTACACCTTCGTGGTGTTCCTCCATTCCATATTCCTCAGGCAACGTAATGGATTCATTCGTTCACCCTCTTCTTGGATGAGGTTCTTAGCTGCGAGTAGTACTATCCTCCAAAATGACGCATTGTTGGCGAACCTCCAAAGCGGCCTCCCTACGAGTGTTTTGTTGAACACCTTGAGATCTTTCCCTCCAAGGCCACCATAGTTTATGGAGGATGTGGTTGTTTACCAATTCACGAGGTGAAACTTTTTTTTATCTCATCCTCTATGTCCTTAGGAAATTCCTTTGAAGTTTCTCCAACTTTTTTTTAATGGTAGCCAGAGTTACATGTAGGAGAGATGTAATAATGTTTGCATGCTTGCAGTGTTGTCAATGGCGCGCTTAAAGCGTGCTTAGGCCCTGAAGCGAGGCTCAAACACATTGAGTGCTTCTCCTCGCTTTGTGGGCGCTTTAGTGTCGCATCAAAGCTCTAAGGCATACTTTTCCTTGCCAATGATTGTAATCCTGAAAAGGCGACCTTAAACAATTGATATTTCACTTTATCGTGAATGTTTTTCCAATCTCTTTGCCCATATATTTGTTATTCATGCTTATAATGATTAGTCTTGGACTACATGCATATTTTTACTTTTTCTCCCGTTGCGCATTTTTTCATTAAAGCCCACACTTTATTTGTGCTTTGCGTTTAAAGCCTCAACGGACCTTAGAGTTTTTTTGCGCTTTTCGCCTTTGATAACACTGCGTGCTTGATGGTGTGATATTAATCAGTACATCCTTTCCCCTTTTTGGCAAATACCTCTTATAGAATCCCGCTAATTTTTTTCTCAATCTCTTTTATTTCTATATTGTGATGCTCTTAGCTGTAGGTCCAGGTAGATTATATAAAGTGTCCTAATTTTAAGGAGGCAGTTCATCTTTTAATTTGAAATTTAATCATTTTATAGCATATATGTTAGTTTTTGGTGTGAGAAGGCACGGGAGAAAAAATGTTATTGATATTGGATGATAAATACAATACAAGAGGTCCCTATTTATAGCTATACACTACA
>AWOL01S0046124.1:0-11374 GCA_000715115.1 Nicotiana otophora | reverse complement strand
GATTTTACAAATATTCTTTGATCCTATCAAAAGCTTTCTGACATTCTTTTGTCCATTTTGTGCATTGGTTCAACTAGAAGATCGCAAGCTTTCCTGCACACTAACCGGTGTGGAGACATTCCGATAGGTATTTTGTAAGCCGACCGATAAGCCCATAATGCATCATCAAGCTTCTTGGACCAATCTGTCCGATTAGCATTCACCATTTCAGATGAGATACTCTTTATCTCCGGGTTGGAGACTTCCACTTGACCACTATCTTGTGGATGATAGGGAGTGACTTTGTGAGTAACACCACACTTGCTAAATAAAGTGTCAAAAGTCTTGTTGCAAAAGTACGAACCCCCAATGCTTATGATTGCATATGGAGTACCAAATCTTGTACAAATAGTCTTCGTCAAGAAAGACATTACACTTTTTGCCGCATTGTTGGGTAATGAAACGACCTCAACCCTTTTGGACACATAATCCACCGCGACCAAGATATAAGTGTTTCCACAAGAACTCACAAAATGACACACAAAATCAATGCCCTAAACATAGAAAATATCAATCTCCAAGATGGTTGTGAGAGGCATCTCATTGTTCTTTGAAATTCCACCGGACCATTGGCATTCATCATATCTTTTCACTAAGTCACTTGCAGCCTTGTAAAGAGTAGGCCAATAGAAACCACAACTAAGAACTTTGGTCGCCGTTCTTGCTCTACCATGATGACCACCATATGGTGAAGAATGACAAGGACCAAGAATATCGCCATGCTCTTCTTCGGTACACAGTTGTAATCACCACATCCGTACAAATCCGGAAAAGGTATGGTTCATCCCAATAATAATCTGACAATCTCTTTTGAGCTTCTTCCATTGGTTTGAAGAGAACTCAACTGGAATGATTCTACTTACAAGAAGATTTGCCATGTCCACAAACCACGACACCTGTTTCATTAAAATTGCCAATAGTTTCTCATCGGGGAAGGAGTCATTGATTTCAAGGCCATAATGTGGCATCCCCTCCTTCTCCAAACGACACTAGTGGTCTTCCAATTGGTTTTTACTACCTTTCCTATCCTAAATATCAAAATCAAATTCTTCCAACAAGAGTACCCATCTCATCAACCGAGCGTCAGAATCCTTTTTGCTCATAAGATAGCGAAGCACCACATGATTCATGTGGACAATAACCTTGGCACCCATCAAGTACGATCGAAACTACTCAATGGCAAATACAATATCAAGGAGCTATTTCTCCATAACGGTGTAACTAAAATAGGCACTATTCATCATCTTACTAGTATAGGAAACCGGATGAAAATGTTGTTAATACGTGGCCTCAAAATAGTCCCAACCACTACGTCACTTGTATCACGCATTAGTTCAAAAGGCGAACTCCAATTTGGAGCGGTAATGATATGAGTAGTTGTCAACTAGAGTTTCAATAGTTCAAAAGACATCATACAATCATCATTGAAATGGAACTTGGCATCCTTCTCAAGGAGCTTGCACAATAGGTACACCACTTTAGAGAAATCTTTGACAAAGTGCCGGTAGAAATCCGCATGGCCTAGGAAACTCCGCACCCTTCACCGAAGTTTGGGGTGGAAGATTAGAAATCACCTCAATCTTCGCCTTGTCAACTTGAATTCCATTCCTTGAGATTTTATTGACAAGGACAATGCCTTCCNCTCATACAATCATCATTGAATGGAACTTGGCATCCTTCTCAAGGATCTTGCACAATAGGTACACCACTTTAGAGAAATCTTTGACAAAGTGCCGGTAGAAATCCGCATGGCCTAGGAAACTCCGTACCCTTCACCGAAGTTTGGGGTGGAAGCTTAGAAATCACCTCAATCTTCGCCTTGTCAACTTGAATTCCATTCCTTAAGATTTTATGGCCAAAGACAATGCCTTCCTCAACCATGAAATGGCGTTTCTCCCAATTGAGCACCAAATTTGTCTCTTCACATCTAGCCAACACTTTGTCCAAATTTGCAAGACAATCATCAAAAGAATCCCCAAACACCAAGAAGTCATCCATGAAAACTTCAAGGTAGTCCTCCACCATGTCAGTGAAAATAGCCATCATACACTATTAAAAAGTCACCGGTGCATTACACAAACTAGAAGGCATCCACTTGAAAGCAAAAGTACCATAGGGACATGTAAATGTTATTTTATCTTGATCTTCTGGAGCAATGCGAATTTGGTTGTAGCATGGGGACCCATCAAGAAAACAATAGAGAGCTTGTTTAGCCAATCTATCTAGCATTTGGTCTAAGAAAGGAAGTGGAAAGTGATCCTTCCTTGTAACTTTATTGAGCTTACGATAATCCATACAACCACTCCAACCGGCCACCATACTTGAAGGAATCAACCCATTCTTATCATTGGTAACAACATTGTTGCCCCCTTTCTTTGGGACACATTAAATCGTAAAGGTCCATGAACTATCGGACATGGGGTAGACAACCCCGGCATCTAACCACTTAATAATCTCCTTCTTGACAACTTCTTAAATAGCCTCATTGAGTCTTCTTTGTTGTCCAATGGATGGTTCAACACCATCCTCCAACTTGATCTTTTCCAAGCAAAAGGTGGGCTTATACCCCGAATATCCGCCAAAGTCTAACCAATAGCTTTCTTCCTCTTTTGCAACAACGCCAATGTGGAATCAACCTACATGTTAGTCCAACAAGAGGAAATAATAACCGGTAAAGTAGAATAAGGGTATGAAATTCATACCGAAGGTGTGGAGGTAATGGATTCAACTCCATAGTAGGTGGCTCTTCAATATAAGGCTTTGTAGGAGGAGTCTTCCTATTCGCAAGATCCAAAGATATTTTTCGGGGTGCATAGTTGTACAACCCCATTCCTTGCAAATAATTCACACATTCCTTGAAACCATCCTTCTCGTCATCATCAAAATGGAACAAAACGTCTTCCAACATATCACAAATATTGATTATAGAACTTGTATCATCAACAATAATATCGCTCACAAAATCCACAAAAACACTCCTCATTGTTATTTGGTTGTGGCATAGACTTATACACTAGGAATACCAGTTGTTTATCACCAACATGAAAAGTGAGTTCTCCACCTTCCATATCACAATGAGCCTTACCCGTAGCAAGGAAAGGTCTCCCAAGAATGAAAGGCACTTCATAATCGACTTCACATCTAGAATAACAAATTCTGCCGGAAGAATGAACTTATCAACCTCGACAAAAACATCTTCAATCACACTCAACGACCTCTTCATGGTATGATCGTCCATTTGCAACCCATAGATGTGGGTCTTGGTTTCCCAATTCCCAATGTTTTGAAAACCGAACAGGGCATCAAATTGATACTCGCCCCAAAATCACAAAGACCATTGGTAAACTCGGTACTCCCAATTGTTCAAGGAATCGTGAAAGTACCGGGATCCTTCAAATTAGGAGCCATGGAATGAAAAATTTCACTCACTTGATGAGTGACCTTGATAGTTTCAAAATTCATTGACTGCTTCTTAGTCACAAGATAATTCATAAACTTTGCATAACCGGGCATTTGTTCCAAAGCTTCTACAAATGGCACATTAATTGAAAGAATCTTCATCATTTGAATGAACTTCTTGAATTGATTCTCACCATTTTTCTTGGAAAGTATTTGAGGGTAGGGATTTGTAGGATGATAAGTTGGTATTTTACCAACTTATCTCGTGTTTAAGCTTAGATGTTTCCTATGTTTGATTGTTAAAATCATGGGTTTAATGTCGTTTACTTCTATTTTACAGGTTCTATGTTATTTAGAAGTGATCATGAAGAAACCAAGTGAGAATGAGTCAAACAGAAGTTGCAAAGAATAAATATAGAAAATGGTCTCAGATGTCGCAATTGCGACATCAACTTGGCAAATGCGAAGTGTCAGTAAAGATAGCAATGTTACACCCTATTTGTTTTCGTACGTAAAAGTGCCTCGTAAGCAAACTAGGGTTCTTAACATGATAATAGAGTTATGTTGTGATTTATTTTAGTTTAATGATAGTCATGTGTTAAGTTTTAGGTCATGCGATTTGTGGAACAAAAGTCGATGAAAGTCATCACATGTTACGTTCATAAGTTTTACTGAATTTGGGTCAAATGTAACTGCAATTTTCTCCCAATATACTTAGAGTTACGGGGTGTTACACACATCAAATAGAATATCTATTAGTCTACTTTCTAATGCATTTAACCATTTGTCAGTACGACATCAGAGTTGAGAGATATATGTGTTTGAGCAAGACTGCACAAACTGCTAGGTGACAAGTAGGTGTGTCACCTACTTGTTTAAATGAGAGGATTATATATGTCCAAAAATGGGCCAGTTCATGTCGTCCAAAGAGACATTTTAAAGCCCTATTTCCTTCATATAATACACTGATCATAGGGCACAATAACCATACCTAAACCCCTGCAAAACATCCTTCCAAAATTTGCACAACCCTAATTGATTTTCTCTCCTTTTCAAGTTCTAGTTGGAGGAAAGACCTACAGTTTGAAGAACCAAGATAGTAGCTGAGTTATTCAACATACAAGTTAAGTTTACTGCTCTATTTAATCTATTTTTCCTGCTTTAAATTTATGGGTAGTCATTCTATATTTGTAAGAACCCACGGGACGGTGATCGAAAGCCGTGAGTTCGAGTTATTCAACTTGTAGTGAACTGTTTAGTGTTGCTGTTGAATTGCGTGTTTTGCTACTGTTTTAGGGAGTGTTGGAGGATAAAGGGTGTGGATAAACAACACATAAATGTAGGGTGGGGGTCTGGTTGTTCGTCATAACATTTTCGGGCTATTTGACACTACTACGGTGGTCGTTTTGTGTATGAAGAGATTGGGATGTGTTAGGCTATTTTGTAGTATTTTGTGGTGTATATAAGGTTGGAAAATAATGTATATCTGTTATTATTATTGTGTTCTTGTGTTTTTGGTGTTATCTTGAATTTAGAGGAAGTGAAGATCATAGGGGAGATGTTGTCCGTTTTAATATAAAATAAGTCTATCGTTCATTATTCGATAGTTGTACCTTTCATAACTTAATGATAGTATTATTATCGTTGTTGTATATTAAGGTGCGATGAGATGAGTTAAACATGGTTATTGGAAAGATTGTGATAATGTATGTTAAGGCTAAACCTTTCCTTCATTTTGGTATGATCTCATAACTACATGTGTTTGATAACGAGACATAAAGAGAATTTTGTATTCCTGAATTTATTCACATTATCCTAGTGTCCGAAGTTACAGTATTCTCCATTTTTGGGTCTTTCTATTCAGTTAAGTATTATCTTCTTTCAGTCAAGAGGGTATAGGGTCTATATATATACAATATTTTTGCCACAACCGAGATATAATCGGTGGGCAGAACCCTATTGGGAAAACTTTGATCGGATGGTACGCTATATACCTAGCCTACTGTGGCCGAGCACCTATGAGCGAACCCAGAATAGCCGAGATACAGAGCCTAGTATGGCCGAGCACCTATGAGCAAGCCTACTATGGCCGAGCAGTTACACGTTCTGAGCCTTATAGGGCCGGACAACTATTTTACTTACTATATTGAGAGAGTTGAGTCAGTATCAGCAGGTAAGTATATCTCCAGATCATCGTTTGACTCCCAGTTATGCTCAGTTATTAAATTATCAGTTTAGTTTCATCTTTCAGTTATTCTATTTCCTTACATACTCAGTACATTATTTTGTATTGACATCCCATTCTCGGGGACACTGCATTTCATGCATGCAGGTTCAGATAGACAGAATAGTAAACCTCCTCCATAGGTGCTATCCGTGATCTGCTTGATCGATAAGCTCCATGTCCTTCGGAGTTGCCGGACCTATGGTTTTGAGTACATATTGTGTATATATTATGGACCCTATTCCAACCACAATAAATCCATAAGTAGAGGCTTATAGACATATCCCGTCAGTTAGTGCATTATGTTGGGCTTTTATGCCTTGTATGTATATTTTTGTTGGTTTATCAACTGTAGTAGTTATGACGGTCTTGTCAACCCAGCTTTATATTGATGTTTAGTCAGAGCTAGTTTCCGTTCATTTTTACATTTTATTTCGCAAATTATCTTGGAACGTGGCCCTATAGCCAAAGTATGACATTGTATGTTTAAAGTCACCCAGTCGCAAGTTGGTACGCTAGGTTAAGTGAGGCACCGGGTGTCGGTCTCTTCCCCCATGTTTGGGCTGTGACAAACTTGGTATCAAAGCAGTTCTATCCTAGGGACTATATAAGCCGTGTCTAGTAGGGTCTTGTTTACAGATATGTTATGCACCACATTATATAAGAAGGGACCTACATGGCATTTAGTAGTTGGTTACCCTTATTTAAAATCTAAATCATGTTGTAGAACTGAGTTATAGGAAATTTGAGTTAAACTTACGTATTGGTTCTTGCACACAGAGATGACGGTAACTAGGAAGACTACGACTAGTCAGAGGATAGATACAACAGTGGGTGAGGGGACCAACAGTGTACCCCTTGTAGATGGGGCCTAGTCGGAGGCCCGGGGCAAGACCCTTACTCAGCCATTACCGGCTCCTCAACCACCTGCGGAGATTACTAGGGATACTACATATCCAATTCCCTCTCCACTTCCATCAGACTAGGACTTGAGGAGTGTGGTGCATTGGTTAACAGAGTTGGTAGCTACCCAGCAACATGCTAGGGCATCAGCTAGTGTAGGGTCTTCTGAGGGGTCTGGGAGTTCAAGGGTATGATAGTTTATGGCTTTGAGTCCCCCAGGATTCACAGGGACAGTTGAGAGGGAGGACCCGTAGGATTTCATAGATCTGCTTCACAGGATCTTTCGGGTTACGCATGCCACAGAAAAAAGGCAGTTGAGCTAGAAGGTTTTTGACCTTGAGATATAGCCATCCTTTGGCACGAGGGATTGGAGTGGTCCAGAGGACGTGATGTACTTCCAGCTATTTGGGAGAATTTTTCAAATGCCTTCCTTGACTAGTACTTACCATGGGAGATCTGACAGGCTCGAGTCGATCAGTTTCTACCTCCCCTTGGGAAATACGATAGGCTCCGTTTTGACTCATTGGCTAGATATGCTCCATCCATAGTTGCTACTATGTGGGAAAATATCCACAGGTTTTATAGCAGGGTTGGCCCTAGAGTTGTCCAAGGCATGTTCCACTATTGCATTGCATTATAGTATGGATATCTCTTAGATTCAAGCATTCGCCCAGAATATAAAAAGGGGCAGGCGTCGGTAGCAGGGTACAGAGAGGAGTGAGCAATGGCAGTGGAAGAGAATGAGATTTTCTAGGTCTTAGGAGTAGTCTCAGGGTAGTTATAGGCCCCAGTACTTCGGACGGCCACCTAGGCCTCCACCACCTCAGTTACAGGGTTACAGGTATGACCGCTATGCTCAGTCAGGACCAGGTGAGAGCTCACGGGCATCGGGTTTGCAGTGATGCGAGGATTAAGGCAAACATGGTTATTTCCACCGTGGTGTGACATCTGTTGTACAGGACACTTGGGCTAATGCCGAGCAGGTTCCAATGCTTATTATACATCTGGGCGTCCGGGGCATATGATGCGAGATTGGTCAAATAAAGATTCTGGGAGTACGATACAACCAGCGAGTTCAACAACATGATCATCTATGTCTGTGCATCCTTCAAGGTGTGAGTCTCAGTCTTCTTCTGGTATAGGTCGAGGCAGAGGTACAAGTTCCAGTTCAGGTGGTAAGCAAAATCGTATCTATGCTTTAGTGCGTCGACAGGACCAGGAGTCTTCACCGGATGTTGTGACAGGTATATTGACCATTTTCTCTCACAATGCTTATGTCTTGATAGACCTAGAATCTAATTAATCGTATATTACCCCGTTTGTCGCAGGGAGGTTTGGTATAGTGCCTGAAATACTGACTGATCATTTTGCGGTATCTACACCGGTTGGAGAACCAATCATTACTAGACGGGTTTACTAAGGTTGTACGGTGATAGTTTGTAGTCATCAGACCTAAGCCGACCTAGTTGAGCTAGAGATGATGGATTTTGATGCTATAATAGGCATGGACTGATTGCCAGCTTGCTATGCCACAGTTGATTGCCGAGCAAAGGCAGCCATATTTCATTTTTCGGGTGAGCCAGTCCTTGAATGTGTAGGTAATACACCGACACCCAGAGGTAGGTTTATTTTATATCTAAAGGCGAGGAAGATAATCGCAAAAGGGTGCATTAAGCATATTATGTGAGTTAGAGATGCAGATGCTGGAATACCTACACTTTAGTCTTTTTCGGTAGTCAGAGAGTAGATGTGTTTCCAGATGAGCTTCCAGGTATTTCTCAAGAGCTAGAAATTGATTTTAGCATCAATTTGCTTCCGGGAACTCAACCAATATTCATCCCTCCTTATAGAATGGCACCTGCCGAATTAAAGGAGTTATAGGAGCAGTTAAAAGATTTGCTGGAGAAAGGTTTCATCAGGCCCACTACCTCGCCTTGGGATACACCGGTACTCTTTGGGTGGAAGAAGGATGGCTCGCTGAGCATGTGTATCGATTATAGGTAGCTGAACAAGGTAACTATTAAGAATAAGTATCCAATTCCAAGGATCGCTGACTCGTTTGATCAGTTGCAGGGGGATAGATACTTATCAAAGATAGATTTGAGGTCGGGGTACCACCAGGTCAGAGTTTGGGAGAGAGATATTCCGAAGACAGCCTTCAAGACCTGAAATGGCTACTTTGAGTTCCTTTTCATGTCCTTCGGGTTGACAAATGTACCCGCCCTATTTATGGACTTGATGAATAGCCTATTTGGGCCATTTCTAGATCTGTTCGTGACAGTATTTATTGATGATATTCGGGTTTATTCACGTTCAGAGGAGGAGCATGCGGACCACCTGCGAGCGGTACTCCAAACCATTTGTGATTTTAAGTTGTATGCTAAGTTTTCTAAATGTGAGTTCTGGTCGAAGTTTGTAGCATTTTTGGGACATATTGTATCCAATAAAGGTATAAAGGTAGACACTCTGAAGATTGAGGTTGTGAAATCCTGGCCTAGACCTACCACTCCGACAGAGGTTCATAGATTTCTAGGCTTACCAAGATACTACCGAAAGTTTGTAGAGGGATTTTCTTCCCTTCGGTACCATTGACGAAGCTAACTCAGAAAGAAGCTAAGTTTCAGTGAACAGAGGCCTATGAGCGGAGTTTCCAAAAGCTTAAGAACAAGTTGACCTCATCGCCAGTTCTAACACTTCTAGAGGGTCCACAGGGTTATGTCGTGTATTATGATGCCTCAAGTATCGGGTTAGGATGTGTCCTAATGCAACATGGGAAGGTAATTGCGTACGCTTCAAGGTAATTGAGTAAGAACAAGAGGAATTATCTGACCCACTACTTCGAGTTAGTTGCGATTGTCCATGCACTTAAGATATGGCAGCATTATTTATATGGTGTTCATGTATATATATTTACAGATCATAAAAGCCTGCAATATATTTTCAAGCAAAACAAATGAATTTGCGATAGAGTTATTTTGGATAAATGGAATACTAGGTGATGAAATGAAAAATTAAGAAAGGGTGGAAAGGTGCCAGAAGGAAGTGTACTTCGATTGTTGAAAAGTTGTAACGCTTAGGGAGGTTTTGAGTCACTCTAACCAAAATTGTGCTCCACCTTAACCAAAAGCCTAAACTACAACCCTTTATGTCCTAATTGATTTTGAACCATGTTTGTCTATGCTACGCTGTGTCACTTGGTGGTGCACCCTTAGGACAAAAATTTAGAGCTTGAGAGATTTGCCACATTTGAACTTCTAGATTACGCATTAATGTGTTGTATGAGGTAAGTTGTGCATCCAAATTGGCATTATTTTCCATCATGTGCTTAAACATATTCTCAATGCGACCTATCTAATTTTTTGAAGAACTTGAACAATGGGAAGGGTAAGGAGGTGGGTTGCTTGGTTCTTGATACACTGAGGGCTTTTAAAAAAGCAACCCCTGATTGCCTTGATTGTTTCCCCAACCACTATGATTGTTACCTCCCCAATTTCCTTGATTGTTGTTATTATGCCAATTGCCTTGATTGTTAGAACTCATTGCCTTGGATATTTTGTGGTTGCCATTGTTGTTGATTTGAGCGGTTGAAGTTTTTTCTTTTCCCTTGAAAATTGTTCACGTATTGAACTTCCTCTTCTTTCTCATGATATGAATCATATTGATCAATATCACCATCATCTTGCACATAATCCTCCACCCAGGTGTGCATTTGTGGACCCTTGGTCCTCTTCTTGTTCACAAATACATTTACTCCCTCCATAGAATGCACTTGCTTAGGAGATTGAACTTGATTAAGATAGGCCTTTGCTAGTTGAGTCATGGTTGTTGTTAATTCGGCAATGGCTTTCCCATGGTCTTGAAACTCTTTGTGGAGGTGCATCACGTTGGGATCACCTTGTGGAAAATTAGCTCGGGATTGCCTAGCCGACAATGGTTCCACCATCTCATCAAGAATCTCACATACCTTTGTATAAGGTGTTGTCATAAAGTTTCCACCGGCCAATTGATTTACCATGCATTGGTTCGTAGTATTGATACCATGGTAGAAAGTTTTCTGGATTATATTGTCGGTCATATAATTTTTCGGGCACTCCTTCACAATTATCTCATACCTCTCCCAAATCTCCTTCAAAGGTTTATTTGGCTCTTGTTTGAAAGCCAATATTTCATCCCTAAGAGTAGTCATATGTTCGGGAGAGAAAGATTTAGCAATAAACTTATTCTCCAACTCATCCCAAGTATGTATTCAATGATTTGGTAAACGTTCCAACCAATATAAATCTTTACCCCTAGAGAGAAGGGAAAAAGCCTTAGCCTCAAAGCATCCTCGGAATCATTAGTTTGCTTGCTCCCCCAACACGTAACCACAAAGCCCTTCAAATGTTTATAGGCATTTTGATGTGGCACATCGGTGAAAAAGCCTTGTTGCCCTAGAAAAGTGAGCATCACATTGATAATTTGAAAGTTGCCTGCCCTAATATGAGGGGGGACTATTGCACTAGCATAACCTTCATTGTGAAAGATCTGGTGTTGTGCCGCTTGTGGTTGAGGTGGTGGAGATGGAGGTGGTACATGCACGTTGTCCCGGGGAACCCGGCCTCGTCAATTCTGTTGTGGAACTTGAGGTACCTCATCGAGTTGTTCCTCTTCACCGTCCAAGTCCCACAATGGCATATATCTGAGCTCATTGTTAGCAATGTTTGAACCTATGATTTCTTCAACAAGATAGTAACACAGAAGGGAATAAAGATATTTCAAGAACACACTAAAATATATAGCTAACACCATAAAATTCCCCGGCAATGGTGC
>AWOL01S0046122.1:0-18312 GCA_000715115.1 Nicotiana otophora | reverse complement strand
GAAGTGTAAATGCATTCTTGTTAATCTTAATTCCATAGACATATAGGCATTAAGTTAGCTTGAATAGGCGAGTAAGAACTCGACAGATTCTTATGAGTAATATCAACCCTGTCAATCAACAATCCAGATAAATCAATTAGTTATTGTAAGCTAAGAATGCAACATTATTGTTACATAACCCGTGACCCTGAAATATTATCTCCTATTGATTGTATTTCGAAATCATTTAAGTGTTGTGGTTGATCTTTAGTATTTCATTACTTGATAGTTTTTAGGTAGTAAATTAGAAAATTATCTATTTTGTGAGAAATCGCTTGAATCGATAAGTTATTTGAGTTTGAGTTAGTCAAACGTTAATCATAAGTCTTTGTGGGAACGATACTCTACTCATTACTATATTACTTGACAACCACGTATACTTGCGTGAGTGTGTTTCGTCGCAACATTACTTAAAAGTCAAACCTTGGTCAACTCTTCCAACATAAAGCTTCGGAATTGAGAATGTTCTTTCCGAAACCACTCTGAACTTTCCGAAGTTCAATTCCGACCATGCGTACAAGTCATAAAATATGAAGTGAAGCTACTCATGGCCTCAAACCTCCAAACGACACACTAGAGCTGAAAACGACCTGTCGGGTCGTTACACATGATGTTATTGTCGAAACTTCGATATACTATCTGTGTACTAATACATAAGCTATTTGGTGGATTTATGTTTTTCAGTAGCATGACGGGCACAGTTTTCTTCAAAATCAACTTATATGTAATGGAAGATCAATTTTAACTTAGTCTATTATATACATATGGTGACACTAACATAGGTTAGAAATAATGAACTTGACAACAAACCTGGATGCTAGAAGGACATTTGATATTAAAGTATTTAATTATTTTTCTTTGTAGTAATTGTTGGTATCATCTTCTGCTGAGTCAAAACTGAAAATATTTTGTTTTTATCATAAAACTTAGCAATCAACTTTTTATTTAGTTGATCAATATATTCATTTCTGTTAGCTAAGATAACTCTTTAATTTCTATCATGTAATTTGCAAAAATTGCGTTTAATCTAATGATGGAAATAATTTTTTCTTATTAAATGCACTACTATTATTATTGGGGTTGATAACTAAGTGTTCTAGAAGAACCAGATCATCTTTTATTGGATGCACTTTTTGGTTTTCAACTGGAAGCAAAAAGTCATTGAATGTTAGATCTATTCTTACTTTTATATTTTTTGTCAGTTTGAATTTTTTTCATTCGAGGCTATAAGTATAATTTTGGTAAGCTAGCTTTTACAGTCTTTGCTTTCGTCGATTTTGGAACTACTGATAGTACTTGACAGAAATCACCAAACTATTACTTTTCTACCAAACGGTTCATTGATATCCAATATATCTCTAGAACTCTGGGCAATTGTTTTGATCCTTTGGCGCTTAGCCATAAGTGCTTCATCCCATATTATCAATTTGGCTTTCCTTATAAATTTAGTAATATTGCTCTGCTTTTATATATTTGTGATGCTTATTTCAGTGTTTTTTCTAATTCTTCATTACTTGTTATGTCACTCGCTTTCATTACCTTATTATATTACTGATATTATTACTTATTGCTTTATTTTTACCGTTCCTTAAGCCGAGGGTCTATCAAAAATATCCTCTCTGCCTTTATATGGTAGGGGTAAGGTTGCGTACACATTATCCTCCCCAGACCCTATGTATAGGATTAAGCTGGATTTTTTATTGTAGTTGTTGTTATTATTGTTGTTATTGTTGTTGTGTATTTCAATGTTTTGAAGAAGTATATCAAATCTAAAGTTAGTTGTACTATCTCATAATAAAATCGTTGTTGGTACACCACTTGTTAGTATTACTAACAATATCATGCCTCTTGATCTGACATTTGCAAGTAATGCGTGTAATAGGAATATTATTTTGATTCCGCGAGAGACATCTACAAAGGATAATCCCGCTATACCATAATCGACTCTTTATTAGTCTTGAAAGCATATTCCTGTTCAACATATAGCTTTGATTGTGCTTCCTTAGTCACTTGTACGGCCTTCTTAATACTATATTAATCTTTCTTACTTTGTGATCTAATTTTTTCTGACCCTAACACTCTTTTATGGAATAGATTAATGTACCTTTTTTTTTTAACTTGAAAAATAATTTTACTCATATGATGAATTTAAGAAATAATTCAATTGGATCTCTTGCTAAATAATTAATTGAAAGATTTGATTATTCAGTCTTAACATAAAAAATAAGTTATATTGATTCAAATTTTTAATATTAGTTCATATCTTGTTTTGAATATTTAATTGTAATTATAATTTTATCCACTATAAATTTTATTTTCAAAGATTAGAAAGATCGATCTAACATTCAATATTTAGATCTTTATGTTTGCAAAATTATCAACGGTATTGACTCTTGCTAACTTTTTTCTTTCTCTTTCTCACACATTTATATACTTAAAAAGATTCTTAGTTGTTCTTTAAAAATTGGAAAATAATAATTACTTTATGAATTTTCTTATTAATTTGTTATCTGCTAAAAATTGTATCACATAAAATGAATTCTTTTGCATCTGGTTCATGAAAATAATATTTAGGAGGAAATTACATGTGATGACCCGATAGGTCATTTATAGTTTTACCTTTATTTCTATGTTCCGATACCTTGAATAGCTATGTTTAACCTTCTTCGATTTATGTGCACAGTTCGTGCCCTTTTTCTGTAAGGTTTTTATGAGAAAATTGATGAAAATATGAAATCATGACTTAAAACTCATTTGAGTTGACTACGGTCAACACTTTATGTAAACAAATCCGGATCGATATTTTGACGGTCCCGGTGGGTCCGTATCATGATTTGGGACTTGGGCGTATGCCCGGAATTGAATTCAAAAGCCCCTAGCTTAATTTAACGTAAATTATTGAAAACTAGTAATTTAAAGGTAGTTTCACCGTAAGTTGACTTTGATGCTACCAAATTCGCATTTTGGTTCCGGAACTTAGTGTGCATTTATTATAATATTTATGACTTGTCTGCAAAATTTGGTGCAAAACGGAGTTGATTTGACGTGATTCGAGTGTCCGGTTAAGAAATTGCATGTTCTTAAGTTTCAGTGAAAATTTCATTCGTTTAGGTATCTGATTCGTAGTTATAGGTGTTATTTCGTATGATATTTTTACACTTGTGTGCATGTTTGGTTTGGAGCCCGAGCGGCTCGGTAAGTTTCGGATAGGCTATGGATGATTTTGAACTTAGAAGTATATTTGATGCCTTTTTTGATGTTGGTGCTCTGCTGCAGATCTAGCATTTGCTAGCATGGACTTGATTAGGGGAATCTCTCATTTGCGAGGTAAATGTTTGCATTTGCGAACTTGCAGCTGCCGCTTTTGCGAAGGCAGAGTCACATTTGCGACTTAGTGTGTCCCGGGCTACCTTCGCATATGCGAATGAATTGTTCGCATTTGTGAGTGGTATGGGTTAGCATTTGCGACCAAAACATTGCATTTGCGATGACTGACTTTCTGAGAAGGGTTCGCATTTGCGATGTTCGCAATTGCAAACAAAATATCGCAATTGCGACATTCGCAACTAGTAAAAGAGGGGGAAAACGAGATTTAGCTCATTTCTTTCAAACTTTCAACCCTAAACTCCCTAGAGGCGATTTTGCCAAGAGATTTTCTTCGTTAATTCATTGGTAAGTGACTTTAATCTATTTCTTTTCAATTACCTATTAATTTCATAAGTTTTCAACATCAAATCTAGTATTTTCATGGTAGAAATTAGGGATTTGGGAAGAATTGGGATTTTTTATAAATTTGGGATTTACACCTAAAGTTAAAGTCGGATTTCGAGACTAATTACGTACTCGGGCTCGGGGGTGAATGGGAAATGGATTTTGGTCGAATCTCGCATTTTGACCAATCGGGCTCGGGGTTAACATTTGTTGACATTTTGGAAAAAGTGTAAAGATATTAACTTTATGTATTGTAATTGATTTGCCTACCATTGTTTGATGTTATTGAGTCGATTTTGGTTAGATTCGATTGGTTTGGAGTTGGATTTTAGAGGAAAGACCCCAGTAGAGCTTTGATTTACTTACGGAGCGAGGTAAGTGTTGGGTCTAACATTAATTTGAGGGAATAGGAACCCTTGATCTATGTATTATGTGAATAACACGTGTAGCAGCATATATTCAAGGTGACGAGTGTATATACGCCGTCAAAGAAATTGTTTCCATGCTTTCCCGTACTCCATTAAATATTGCATTCCATGTCTTAATTGTTACATGCTTTAATTGCCTCCTATGCCTTCACTTGCTACTTGTCATTTATTATTCTCGTACTAAAATGATATTTTCGTCCATGCTTCCATGATTAATTGTTGCTTGCCTTAATTGTCTTACTTGTACCTTCAACTGGCATATATTTATCTTGTCTTGTTGGATAGTATTAATTGTATCATTTATTGGTTTGGTACTAGATTCCTTTATAGTTTTACTTTCATATTCGTTAATCGTAGAGGTTCTTATGAATTGGGTTGTTGGATTGCTTACATTTGTTGATTTTATTTATGGATCGGGTTCCACGCCGCAACTAGAGGAGTAAGAGATGATTGATATTGATATGGTGGGATCATATAGCATGCCGCAACGGATTTTATATGTGACTTTGATATGGTGGAATAAGGGAGGAATATGATATTGATTCCGATTATATGATGGGATCGGGTTGCGCGCCACAACGAATTTTACATGTTATTTTTGATACTGATATGGTGAAATAAAGGAGGATTGTGTTTGTACGGTGGGATTGGGTTGCACGCCGCAACGAGTGAAATAAGGGAGGATTATGTTTGTGCAGTGCAATTGGGTTACGTGCCGCAATAGATTTCTAGGGTTGAATTTATTTTCATAAGTTAACTGCCTTATTTTCCAGTATTCCTTTAATATTATTGTTATTATACTGTGTACAGGTTATTGTAAGTGACACGCCTTAGTCTCGTCACTATTTTGTCGAGGTTAGGCTCGACATTTATAGAGTACATGGGGTCGATTGTACTCATACTACACTCTGCACTTCTTGTACAGATTTTGGAGTTAGTCGTAGTGGCGGTCAGTAGATTGCTCAGATTGATTGCCGGATTGGAGACTTGAGGTACAACTGCTCGGCGTTCGCAGGCCTGAAATCCCCGCCAACCTTATCCTAGTTGTTTATTTCATTTCAGACAGTTTTACTTTCATTCAGAGCATTATTTAATTATTCTAGTCGCTCGTGCACTTGTAACACCAGTTTTGGGATTCTATTTCAGTTATTATAGTTTAATTGGTATTAGTTAATTTGTTTTGTTAAGAATGGCTAAAACACTATTCTAACATTGGCTTACCTAGCAAGTGAAATGTTAGGCGCCATCACGGTCTAGAGGGTGGGAATTCTGGGTCGTGACAAGTTGGTATTAGAGCACTAGGTTACCTAGGTCTCACGAGTCATGAGAAAGCTTAGTAGAGTCTGTAGGATCAATACGGAGACGTCTGTACTTATCTTCCAGAGGCTATGGAGTTTAGGAACAATTTCACTTATATTCTTCTCTAACGTGCAATTTTATTCTATCATTGATGATTGAACCATTCTATTCTTATTCTCTCACAGATGACAAGAACCTGTATTGCTTCTAGCCCCGGACGGGAGCCGAAGCCCCCTATAGGAGCTACTACCAAGGCAGAGGTCGAAGTCGAGGCAGAGGCAGAGCTCAGCCTAGATCTCGAGCAGCAGCACCCGCAGTGGATCCTCAGGTGGATTTTGAGGAGGAGGTTCCACCTTAGACTGTACTTGTGAGACCATCTCAGGTTCCGGAGGGGTTCATAGCCACTCCAGTGCTTCAGGACATTCTACATTGTTTGGTAGGCCTTATGGAGAGTATTGCCCAGACATGTTCATTCCCGGTGGCATTAGCCGTCTCTCGGTATGGGGGAGGAGCAAAGACTCACGCAACTCACACCCCGGAGCAGGTGGCTCCCCAATATAGGACTCCAGCAGCCCCGCTAGTTAGGGTGGTTCACCTGGTTGTCGCAGCACAGACTGGTGATCAGCCCGCTATGTCTTCTGAGGCTATGTTGAGGATGGATAAGTTTACCAAGCTCTTTTATGTTCATTTCAGTGGTGCATCTTCTTAGGACCCACAGGATTTTCTGGACCGTTTCTACGAGGTGTTGCGCAACATGGGTATAGTTGAGACCAATGGTATCGATTTTGCAGCATTTCAGATGACTGGTTCTGCCCGGAGATGGTGGAGAGATTATATGTTGACTATACCAGCTGGTTCGCCTACACTTACCTGGGATCAGTTCTCACAGCTATTTCTAGAGAAGTTCATTCATGTCACTCTGATATAGGAGTACCGCAAGCTGTTTGAGCGTCTTCAGTAGGGTAGTATGACTGTCACCCAGGACGAGAGGGAGAGAGCAAGGAGATTTATTGATGTGGACCAAGCTCGCCATGCCACTATCTTTCTTCCTACTGAGAGGGAGAGAGTGAGGATATTTATGGATGGGCTTACTTTCACTCTCAATCTTACGATGGCCAAGGAGATCGGGAGTGATATTTCATTCCAGACAGCTGTAGATATTTCTAGGTGAATCGAGATGGTTCATGCTCAGGAGATAGGGCCGGTGTTAGATAAGAGGCCTCATCATCTCGGTAGTTTCAGTGGTGCCTCATCTGGAGCAGGGGTACTTTTGGTAGAGGCAATCCTCCCAGACCATTTCATTCAGCGCTTCAAGCATCTCAGAGTGCTTCAGGAAGTCGTGATCCTTATGTGCCTTAATCTGGGCAGCCAGCCTACCGTGCATCGTTAGCTCCCATCAGTGTGCCTCCGATTTAGAGCTATCACTGTGGTTATCCGGACCATTCGGGTCAGCTTCAGCAACCACAGCAGCAGGATAGGTGTTTTGAGTGTGGTGGTGTTGGTCACATCAGGAGGTTCTGTCCAAGACTATTGGGAGGCATGCCACAACAAAGTTCTCATGCCATAGTTCCGGCACCGGTTGCTCCACCGCCCGCTCAGCCAACTAGAGGCAGGGGTCTGGCAGCCAGAGGTGGAGGTCAGGCCATTAGAGGTAGAGGCCAGCCAGCTAGAGGCCATCCTAGAGACGTAGTTCAGAGTGGCGGGGCCTAGCTCCGATGTTATGCTTTCCAGTTAGGCCTGAGGACGAGTCATATGACGTTGTTATCATAGGTATTGTTCCAGTGTGCCATACAGATGCTTCAGTTCTATTTGATCCAGGAAGTTATTCTAGCCCGGCAGGTTCGGCAGTTGAGGTCTAAGAGTTATCCTTCAGTTCGAGTGTAGTGGAGAGGTCAGCCCGATCGAGGTAGCCACTTGGGAGTCCGAGTCGGACATGCAGAGTAGATATCCTTTCATATTTTATGCACTAAAAGCACACAACATACTGTCCATGTATCCTTTAAGCTTGACTTATTTATTGTTTGTTATATTTAACTAAATTTTATGCTTTTAGTCAAAGACATACATTATTCACTTCTTACTTACTTGAGCAACACCATCTCTCCGACCATGAATGCAACATCATAAACTCTACGGTCGGCATAACTCTTCTGCCTAGACTGAGCGGTGCGAAGTCAATCCTGAATAATCTTGACCTTATCCAAGGCATCTTGTACCAAATCTGTACCCAACAACCGAGCCTCCCCCGCCTCGAACCATCCAACTGGCAAACGGCACCGCCTACCGTAAAATGTCTCATAGGGAGCCATTTGAATGCTAGACTGGTAGTTGTTATTGTAGGCAAACTCCGCAAGCGGCAAGAACTGATTCCAAGAATCCCTGAAGTCTATAACATAAGCGTGAAGCATATCCTCCAATATTTGAATAGTGCGCTCGGACTCTCCGTCAGTCTGGGGGTGAAATACTATGCTCAACTCAACATGTGTGCCCAACTCACGTTGTACAACCCTCCAAAAGTGCGAGGTGAACTGGTACCTCGATCAGAAATGATAGACATGGGCACACCGTGAAATGAAATATGCCGACTTGGTCAACCTCTCCACAATGACCCATACCGCATCGAACTTCCTCTAAGTCCGTGGGAGTCCAACAACAAAATCCATAGTGATACGCTCCTACTTCCACTCAAGAATCTCTCACTTCTAAAGCAAACCACTAGGTCTCTAATGCTCGTACTTAACTTGCTGACAATTTAGACACCGAGCTACATATTCAACTATATCCTTATTCATCCTCTTCCACCAATAATGCTGTTGCAAGTCCTGATATATCTTGGCGGCACTCGGATGAATAGAATACCGGGAACGGTGGTCCTCCTCAATGGTTAACTCACGAAGCCCATCCACATTGGGCATATAAATAGGGCCCTGCATCCTCAAAACCCTATCATCTCCAACAGTAACTTGCTTGGAACCACTGTGTCCCTAAGGACAACCAAATGGGGATCATCATACTGACGCTCTCTGATACGCTCGTACAAGGAAAACTGAGAGACTGTGCAAGCTATGACATGACTGGGCTCTGAAACATCCAACCTCACAAACCGATTGTCCAAAGCCTGAACTTCTGCTGCAAGCGGGCTCTTACCAACTGGGATATATGCAAGGCTACCCATACTCACTGCCTTTCTACTCAATGCATCGGCCACCACATTGGACTTTCCAAGATGAAACAAAATGGTGATATCATAGTCTTTGAACAAATACTGAACACTCTAATGATCTGTGAATACCTCGCACGACATGCCGTAAAGATAGTGTTTCCAAATCTTCAGAGCATGAACAATGGCTTCCAACTCTAATTCATGAACACGGTAATTCTTCTCATGAACCTTGAACTATTGTGACACGTATGCTATCACCCTGCCATCCTGCATTAATACTGCACCAAGCCCAATACGAGATGCATCACAATACACTATGTAAGATCCTGAACCTATGGGAAACACCAACATTGGCATTGTAGTCAAAGCAGTCTTGAGCTTCAAAAATCTCAACTCACACTCGTTCGACTATCTGAACGGGGTAACCTTCCATGTCAATCTAGTCAATGGCGCTGCTATAAATGAAAACACCTCCACAAACTTACAATAATAACCTGCCAAGCCTAAGAAACTTTGGATATCTATAGCTGAAGTAGGTCTAGGCCAGTTCTGAACTGCCTCAATATTCTTAAGATCCGCCTTTATGCCACCTGCCGATACAACATGTCCCAAAAAGGCGACTGAGTCTAACCAAAACTCACACTTTGAAAACTTGGCATATAACTACTATCTCTCAGAGTCTGAAGTACAATACAAAGATGTTTCTCATGCTCCTCTCGACTGCGGGAGTATATCAAGATATCATCAATGAATACAATCACAAAAAAATCCAAATAGGGCTTGAACACCCGGTTCATCAAATCCATAAATGTTGTTGGGGCATATGTCAACCCAAATGACATCACTAGGAACTCTTAATGCCCATACCGAGTCTGAAAAGCCATCTTAGGGACATCGGATGCCCTAATCCTCAACTGATGGTAGGCAAACCTCAAATCAATCTTCGAAAACACCTTGGCACCCTGAAGCTGATCAAATAAATCATCAATCCTCAGCAAAGGATACTTGTTCTTGATAGTGACTTTGTTCAACTGCCGATAGTCTATACAAATCCTCATCGACCCATCTTTCTTCTTCACGAACACAGGTGCACCCCATGATGATACACTAGGTTTAATGAAGCCATTATCAATCAAGTCTTGCAACTGCTCCTTCAACTCTAGCGGGGCCATACAGTGTGGCAAAAAAGAAATGGGTTGAGTTCACGGAGCCAAATCAATGCAGAAATCAATATCCCTGTAGGGTGGCATCCCCGGAAGGTCTACAGGAAACACCTTTGGAAACTCACGAACAAATGGTACTAAATCCATGGATGGAACCTCAGCAGTAGAATCACGAACATAGGCCAAATAAGCTAGACACTTCTCGACCAGACGTCGAGCATTCACATAAGAAATAAATCTGCTGGTAGAATGGCTAGGAGTCCCCTCCAATCTAATCGAGGCAACCCCGGCATGGCTAAGGTCACCTTCTTGGCGTGACTGTCTAGTATAACATGATAAGGTCACAGCCAATCCATACCCAATATAACATCAAAATCTACAATATCAAGAAGTAGAAGATCTACACTAGTCTCAAGACTCCTAATGGTAACCACACACGAGCGATAGACACGATCTACAATAATAGAATCTCCCACATGAATGGATACATACACAAGAGCACTCAAAGAATCACGAGGCACAACCAGATATGCAGCAAAATAGGATGACACATAGGAGTAAGTAGATCCCGGATCAAAAAGAACTGAAGCATGTCTACGGCAAACAGGAATAATACCTGTGATAATGACGTCAGATGAATCGGCCTCAATCCTAGTTGGGAAAGCATAACATTGGGGTTGGGCCCCACCACTCAGAACTACATCTTTATGATAGCCTCTAGCCGGATGGCCTCCACCTCTAACGGCCTGACCTCCACCTCTAACAGCCTGACCCCCACCTCTGGTTGCCTGACCACCACCTCTGGCTGCCTGACCCCCGCCTCTAGATGGCTGGGCAGGCGGTGGAGCAACTGGTGCCGGAAACATGGCATGAAAACTACGCTGTGGCATGCCGCCCAGTAATCTTGGACGGGACCTCCTGATGTTGCCCAATACCACCACAGTCAAAATACCCATCCTGTTGTTGTGACTGCTGAAGTTGAAACTGATTGAACGGGCCGGATAACCACGGTGATAACTCTGAATCGGAGGGGCACTGATAGGAGTTGACGGTACACTGTAAGCTGGCTGCCCACAATAAGGCACATAAGGACCACAACTCCCCGTGGCACTATGAGACGCCTGAAGCGCTAAATGAAATGGCCTGGGAGGATGGCTTCTACCAAAAGCACCCCTGCCTCCAGATGAGGCACCAATGAAACTACCGAAATGACGGGTCCTCTTATCTGACACCGGCCCCCTCTCCTAAGCACGAACTAACTCGATACGTCTGGCAGTATCAACGACCGTCTGAAAGGAAATATCACTCCCTATCTACTTGGCCATCTGAATCCTGATAATTTAAGTAAGGCCATCAATAAATCTCCTCACCCGCTTCTTCTCAGTGGGAAGAAATATAGCGGCATGGCGAGCTATGTCCACAAATCGAGTCTCGTACTGGGTGACAGTCATACCACCCTGCTGAAGTCGCTCAAACTGCCTACGGTACTCCTTTCTCAGGGTGACAGGGATGAACTTCTCTAGAAATAGCTGTGAGAATTGATCCTATATAAGTGCAGGTGGCCCAGCTGCTCTAGTTAACATATAATCTCTCCACCATCTCCGGGCGAAACCAGTCATCTGAAATGCGGCAAAATCAACCCCATTGGTCTCAACTATACCCATGTTCCGCAGCACCTCGTGGCAACGGTTCAAAAAATCATATGGGTTCTCATAAGGTGCGCCACTGAAATGAACAGGAAAGAGCTTGGTGAACATATCCAACCTCAACATAGCCTCAGAAGATAAAGCGGGCCTATCACCGGCCTGTGCCGTAATAACCAGCTGAACTACCCCAACTGGCGGGGCTGCTAGAGTCTGAAACTGGGGAGCCACCTTCTCTGGGGTGTAAGTAGCGGGAGTCTGTGCTCCTCCCTCGACCCGAGAGATGGTTGGTGCCACTGGAAAGGTACCTGTATAGGCTACACTCTCCATAAGTCCCACCAAATGGACTCGAGCGTCCTAAAGCACTGGAGTGGGTACAGTTTGGGCTGGAACCTCCTCATCAAAATCTACTTGAGGCTCCACTGCCCGTGTTGTTTCCCTCAAAATCATGACAGAGTAAGAAATAAGTCACATTTGTTTTCCTAAACTCTATAGCCTCTGGAAGATAAGTACAGACGTCTCCATACCGATCCTCCAGACGCTACTAAGCTTGCGCGTGACTCGTGAGACCTAGGCAACCTACTGCTCTGATACAACTTGTCACGACCCGAAAATCCCACCCTCGAGACCGTGATGGCACCTAACATTTCACTTGCTAGACAAGCCAACGTTAGAATAGTTTATCCATTTTTAACAGTTCAAATTAAATTATAATAAAGAAATTGGAATAACTGAAATAAATTCTGAAGTAAAGTGTGGAAAATCATAACAACTGAAATATCTAGTACAGTCCTGAATCTGGTGTCACAGGTACACGAGCTACTAGAATACTACATATAAAGGTCTGAATAAAAGTAAAGTTGTCTGAAAGAAAAATACATAGCTAAGATAAAGTAGGAGGGGACTTCAGGGCTGCGAACGCCGAGCATCTGCACCTCAAGTCACCACATTGATAGTCAACCCGGGCAATCTACTAACCGGCGTTGTGACTGACTCCAAAATCTGCACAAGAAGTGCAGAGTGTAGTATGAGTACAACTGAACCCATGTACTTTGTAAGTGCCGAGCCTAACCTCGACGAAGTAGTGACGAGTTAAGGTGGCCCAATTACAATTACATGTACGCAATATAAAATAATGACAGGAAAGGAAAATACGGAGAGGAAATAAGGTAATTAACTCATGAAAACAAGTAAATCATAGAAGAAAAACAGTAAATGCCAGAAATACCAAATCCTTAGAGTCTGGTTTGAAAGTATCGAAGCCAACACAACACAATAAGGAATAGAAACACATAAGTTGTTGCGGCGCGCAACCCGATCCTACCGTACAACACTATCCTCCATTATTCCACCATATAAATATCAATAATAATAAACAAATATATGTTACGGCGCGCAACTCGATCCTACCATATAATCAGAATCAATATCATAATTGACCCTTATTTCACCATATCAATCCACCCTTATTTCATATGTTTCGGCGTGCAACCCGATCCTACCGTATCAATATAAATTCACCCTTATTTAATCATATCAATCCAATCTTATTTCACCTGTTGCGATACGCAACCAGATCCCACCGTACATTATAAATAAATCAATAAGTACTATCAATTTAACAACTCGAATCACAAGAATCTCTAAGAATAACAGATATGAAGCAGAACCAAAAAGGAAATCGCGTCCCAAATTAAGGATTCACTATGATTAATACTAAGCAGCAAGACAAGTCAAATAAATGACAACTAAAGGGTACGAGTAAGTCAATTAAGGCAAGTAGCAGTAAATCATGGAAGCATGGGAGAATCTAACATTTTTAACACGAGAATAATAAATGACAAGTAGCAAATAAAGGCATGAGAAGTACTTAAAGCATGTAAAATTTAAGAAATGGAATGAAACAATTAATGAAATACAGAAAAATAGGGAAACAAGTATTTTGGCGGCGTATATACACTCGTCACCTCGCATGTACGCTGCTACACGTGAATTTCACATAGCGCATAGCTCAAGGGTTCCTAATTCCTTCTAATCAAGGTTAAACCCAACACTTACCTCGATCCGCAAGCAAATCAAAGCTTTATCGGGGCATTTCCTCTAAAATCAGCCTCCAAACCAATCGAATCTAACCAAAATATATACCCATTAAAGTGTACAAGTAAGATAATTAAGGCAAGAAGCAACTAATCATGAAAGCATGGGCGAAACTATCATTTTAGTACGAGAATAATAAATGACAAATAGCAAGTGAAGGCGTAGGAGGCAATTAAAGCATGTAACAATTAAGACATGGAATACAATATTTAATGGAGTACGGGAAAGCATAGAAACAATTTCTTTGATGTTGTATATACACTCGTCACCTTGCATATATGCCGCTACACATGTAATTCACATAACACATAGCTCAAGGGTTTCTATTCCCTCAAATCAAGGTTAGACCCAACACTTACCTCGCTCCGCAAGTAAATCAAAGCTCTCCCAGGGCCTTTCCTCTAAAATCCACCTCCAAACCAATCGAATCTAACCAAAATCGACTCAATAATATCAAATAATTCTAGGGAATTAAATTACAATACATAAAGTTATGATCTTTACACTTTTTTCCAGAAGTCAACAAAAGTCAACCCTGGGCTCGCTTGGTCAAAACTCGAGATTCGGACCAAAACCCATTTACCCATTCACCCTTAGCCCGATGATGTAATTAGTTTCGAAATTCGACCCCAATTTGAGGTCTAAATCTGAAATTTGCAAAACAAAAACCAATTCTTCCCGAATCCCTAATTTTCTACCATGAAAGAACAAACATTAAGGCTTGAAATTAATGGGTGATAATAGAAATGGAAGAAAATAAGTTAGAGTATACTAACCTATGAAATAATGATGAATTTTCTCTTCCAAATCGCCTCTAGGCCGAGCTCTAATGAAAAGTTGGTGAAAATGGGTGAAATCCCGTGTTTGGAAATATTTAAGGTCTGGGCGTCAGGCCTTCTTCGCATTCGCGAAGGGCCTGCCGCGTTCACGATACACAGCGTCCCCCCAGGCCTTCGCGTTCGCGTAGAGTAAACCACTGACCCCCCTTCCCAGGTCCAAAGCCCTACGCGTTCGTGAGAAGTTGGTCGCGTTCGCGAAGGGTAAGTCCCCCATTGCTATGCGTTTGAAAACCAGCTACAACGTACTCGATTAAGAAAATCCACCCTAGTCCCAACAACTCTTTGCGATAACGAAAAAGGACCCACCAGCTGACAACATAAGTTAAAAACCAAAAAATTGCTTAAGTTCAACAACATCCGTAGCCTATCCGAAACTCACCCGAGCCCCCGGGGCTCCAAACCAAACATGCACAAAAGTCCACAAATATCTTACGAACTCGCTCGCGTGATCAAAACACCGAAATAACACCTGAAACTATGAATCGGACACCAAAATAATGAAATCTTTTCAAAGAAGCTTAAGAACTTTTATTTTAACAACCGGGCGTCTGAATCACGTCAAATCGATTCTGTTTTGTACCAAATTTTGCAGACAAGTTATAAATACAATAATGAACTTATACCAAGTTTCAAAACTCAAATACGGACCCGGTAACAATAAAGTCAAACTACGGTCAAACTTGGAATTTTTTTAAATCTTTAAATTTCTAGTTTTCAACAAATGGCGATAATTCGAGCTAGAGACTTCTAAATTTTATTCCGGGCATACGCCCGAGTCCCTAATCACGATACGGATCCACCGGGACTGTCAAAATATTGATCCAGATTCGTTTGCTTAAAATACTTACCTAGGTTAACTCAAATAAGTTTTAAGGCACGATTTTACATTTTCGTCAAATTTTCACATAACTTTTTTCGGAAAAAGATATGGACTGCGCACACAAATTGAGGAAGGCTAAACGATGCTAGTCGAGGTTTCGGAACTAAGAAATGAAGGTTAAAACTACTGGATAACCTATCGAGCCATCATAGTTAGTTACGATACTTATTGAGTATATTAGGTCGGTTATACTCATACTACACTCTGCACTTAATTATGCAGATCCATGTGTGGGGACCAATTATCAGCAGTAGATTTTATTGTTGGATTGGGCTTCGATAGGCGAGGTAGAGTTACATTCTTGGCCGTAGTTTTGACTTGTCTTTTCTTATATACTGTTATTTCAGTTCAGACAGTATTATTATTTAGTTCAGACTTATATTCCATTATATTACTCATGATTCCGTATTTACCAGTTTCTGGAGGATTTATCTTGTATTAGCAGTATCTTGTCATATCGAAATTGCAAACTTATGCTATTTCTATAATTTTCTGTTGTTTTGGTTCTTTATTGTTATATTTCGGCTTGCATGGTAGGTGTGTTAGGCGACATCACCACGGGTTGGGATTTTGATTCGTGACAGGTTACGAGGTACATAATAGATACAAAGTGAATTTCGAAGGAAGCATAATCGATGGAAAAGATTCGGGGGCTTGACATCGGATAGCATTAAATGAGCAGTCGTTACAGAGAATATTTGCATTCAAAGCGAGCCGTTATGCGCCCATCAGTGAAATCTTTTTTCTCATTCAAGAAGAGCTTGATTTTAGAATCTTGCCCCCCTAAAGATATTTATAAATATCAGACTGACAACTCTTGTAAAGGACATGAAAATTTTGCGCACAAAATTGTACTTCTTTATTCTACGCTCAATCTAAACAATTTATCAGTTCTCCGTCATTGTTACTGTTCTTGCATCAGGATAGAACCGAGCTCAAACTCAGGCTTGTTATTTTCTTTATTTGCTAATATTATTTTTGTTGTATTTCTTTATCATTTTTGGATCAAATCGATTCGCTTGTCTATAAACCACGTTACAAATTCAATTGTACCGTTTTACGGGTAAACAGTTTGGCGCTAACCGTGGGGCATAGACAGTTGCATAATCACTTTGGTCTATTCGTTTATTACTAACAGGTTTTGGTTCTTTCCTTAGTAAAAATCAGATATAGCAGCTAACGATGTCAACAACACACAACGTTGAAGCACGCGTTGAATGGGAAGAATTGTCCCGATGTGATGACTCAATTAGTGAAACACGCAACGAAGGGGACGAAACAACCTCGATTCGCGAAGGTCAGAATCCTGGCATGTGCGGGACCCAACTCTTGATGATGCGGAGGAAGAACATGTCGTAGAGACGGTCAAACTCCTGAGGGAACAACAGAAAACAATCATGGATCATCTCTTAGGGTAGGATCGGGTGATGATGGAGTTAAAACTAGCACTAATAGGTGCTTCCAATAACGCGAACATAAGGGGTCCAAAGGACTTACAAATTAGAGTCCGCTTGAAAATTATTATTTTCAAATTATTTGACTTGAAAGAAGAAAATTTCCTAGTTTTTTTAGGGTGTGGGCTTTTACCCTTTTAAGCAAGAAAAATTGGAAAATGCTAGGCGAGGTCAGATGGTCTTCTTGAATTTACAATAAATTTTATTTCTTAAGCAAAGTTTGGTATATTATTTCAAATTAAATATAGAGTAATCTTGCCTTAATCCAGAATATCTCTCTTACGGAAAGAAGATGAAGGATTTACCATATGTATTTACATGAAAACTATTATGATAATCTTAATTCTAAATTCAATTTTCTGCATTGACTTGAACATATTACACATTACAAATAACAAATAATATACAGTAATACATTAATATCATTTTCTATTAATTCATTAAAATAATATTTATCGTTATAATGTAACTTTGGTACAATAAACTATCCATTACACTTAACCATCCTAAATGGGCAACATCTCCTCTATCCCACGAAATAAATACAAAAGAAAAATGTATTTTTCTGGAGATGTTTATAGAAAGTTAACAAAGTGTGTCTAATATAACGCGTTACCGAATATATTTAGAATAAAAGAAAAATAAAAAGTGTAAAAAGAAAAATATCAAGTTACTTTCAAGTTTTGATAATTTGTAGAGCGTAACAACAATATCATTTACTTTAACGCACATACCATAACGTCATAAGTAGAATCTATAAGTGAAGATAAGCAGCGTGCTCGCCTATAAATTCTTAGATCAATTCACTAAAATTTGTGTGTATAATTTAGTATTCTCCTCGTTCTGAATAAACCATATAAGTGATCATCTCGACCTTCTTTAGAAGAACTTTTAAGTTTTGCTTGACTTCAAACCTTTAATTGTTTTTCCTTTTGACTAATGACTCATCACCTTGCATTGCTCCAGTGTCCTATATGTCATCAAATTGTTCGCGGCTATCAGGAGTTCATGAATCACGTTCAAGCACATCCAGTAGACGAGCGTGAAGAGATATACATAACAGAACCAACGCGATATGCAAGAGTCGAGACAAATGAACATTTGTCACGAGCTACATTTCAACCACCACCACCATATCGTACCACCACGGTTGGAAGTCACCGCTTTGGCAGAGGCGTACATATAAACCAACATCGAGAAATGCTTCAATTCACAAGAAGGAATCGTGTTCGAGGTACAAATCCAATAGTTATAAACCTCAATGAAAACCCCTCTGAGCTCACGAGAAGGAACCATGTTCGAGGTGCAAATCCAATAGTTATAAACTTTAATGAAAACCCTTCTGAGTTAACAAGGCCATACATCAATGAGTTAGGTTTTCCTATTACAGATAGATCTAATGCGAATCAGTTCGTTAATGATGATAATAATGACTTAGATCTAAGCTTAAGGCTTTGAAGCCAAGAGTATAGCATTATTGTCCCATTTTAAACTAAATTCACCAAACCACTGCTGGTTGGATGATTTTCTTTACCCAAAAAAATGTTCCCTTTAGTTTTTTTATTTTTATTTTTGAGTTTTTCCTTTCTTTACAGA